>WNWK01006535.1:0-104737 GCA_009830355.1 Cherax destructor
GTAAGCTTCATTGACAAGCTGTGTGTCACCTTCATTGATCAACCTGTGTGTCACCTTCATTGATCAAGCTGTGTGTCACCTTCATTGATCAAGCTGTGTGTCAGCTTCATTGATCAATCTGTGTGTCACCTTCATTGATCAAGCTGTGTGTCACCTTCATTGATCAAGCTGTGTCACCTTCATTGATCAATCTGTGTGTCACCTTCATTGATCAAGCTGTGTGTCACCTTCATTGATCAAGCTGTGTGTCACCTTCATTGATCAAGCTGTGTGTAGAGCGAAACCCAGTAAAAGCTTATTGGTTGGATGATTAATTGGATTTAAAGCCTATCGGCTACGCTATACACGAGGGTCATTTAAAACTATACGTAATCTTTTCACGGCCATTTTAAAAAATACTTTGATACCTAAAATTTGGATCAAAGTAAACTCTCAGTGTATACACACTGAGAGACATACACCTCACGGTGTATATATCCTGGGAGGAGAAAAAAATCATGTTTTTGTAACGTGGATCCTTAAATAATGCAGTGTATTTTCTACGACGTGAACATGTCTCTTTAGAGTTTTTGTTGTGAGTGTGATAGGAGGAGAAGAAAAGTATGATTGTGTACATCCTTGAGAGAGAGAGAGAGAGAGAGGGAGATAAAGATTGAAGGTTAGATTCGGTTTGGATTACCAAGAAGGGGAACACACATGACACAGTTGTTGCAGCCAGTCTTAAAGAATCACAAAGTGTGGCGACGTAATTGTGAATGGTGTTTGTCAAGGAAGCTGTTAGCAGCTAGACATTGTAATGTTAGCAGCTAGACATTGTAATGTTAGCAGCTAGACATTGTAATGTTACAGCTAGACATTGTAATGTTAGCAGCTAGACATTGTAATGTTAGCAGCTAGACATTGTAATGTTAGCAGCTAGACATTGTAATGTTAGCAGCTAGACATTGTAATGTTAGCAGCTAGACATTGTAATGTTAGCAGCTAGACATTGTAATGTTAGCAGCTAGACATTGTAATGTTAGCAGCTAGACATTGTAATGTTAGCAGCTAGACATTGTAATGTTAGCAGCTAGACATTGTAATGTTAGCAGCTAGACATTGTAATGTTAGCAGCTAGACATTGTAATGTTAGCAGCTAGACATTGTAATGTTAGCAGCTAGACATTGTAATGTTAGCAGCTAGACATTGTAATGTTAGCAGCTAGACATTGTAATGTTAGCAGCTAGACATTGTAATGTTAGCAGCTAGACATTGTAATGTTAGCAGCTAGACATTGTAATGTTAGCAGCTAGACATTGTAATGTTACAGCTAGACATTGTAATGTTAGCAGCTAGACATTGTAATGTTACAGCTAGACATTGTAATGTTAGCAGCTAGACATTGTAATGTTAGCAGCTAGACATTGTAATGTTAGCAGCTAGACATTGTAATGTTACAGCTAGACATTGTAATGTTAGCAGCTAGACATTGTAATGTTAGCAGCTAGACATTGTAATGTTACAGCTAGACATTGTAATGTTACAGCTAGACATTGTAATGTTAGCAGCTAGACATTGTAATGTTAGCAGCTAGACATTGTAATGTTACAGCTAGACATTGTAATGTTACAGCTAGACATTGTAATGTTAACAGCTAGACATTGTAATGTTACAGCTAGACATTGTAATGTTACAGCTAGACATTGTAATGTTAGAGCTAGACATTGTAATGTTAGCAGCTAGACATTGTAATGTTAGAGCTAGACATTGTAATGTTAGCAGCTAGACATTGTAATGTTAGCAGCTAGACATTGTAATGTTAGCAGCTAGACATTGTAATGTTAGTAGCTAGACATTGTAATGTTAGTCAGCTAGACATTGTAATGTTAGCAGCTAGACATTGTAATGTTAGCAGCTAGACATTGTAATGTTAGCAGGCTTTATGTACAGCCTTCTAGTACAGCTAGACTGAGCTTGTACTGTTACAGCAGAATGTAATGTAAGTAGACATTGTCAACTGTATACCGTTATACACTTGTAGTGTTAGTCCTAGCCTGACATTTACATGTCACCAACATGTATGTTGCACTAGCACTTGTGCCATGTTATCATATTACTCTTAAAACTGTGTAAGTGTCTTCGCACTACCTATGATATTCAGCTAACATTACCTATGTCACCACATGTATTTGTATTAGCCTATCTACACCTGATGATCGGCTATATGTCACTGTTCGCCACTACCTATGATCACCACTATGATATTCGCCACTACCTATGATCACCCCAGTATTCGCACTACCTATGATCACCCTATGATATTCGCCATACCATGATCACCACTATGATATTGCATTTTCCCTGTATACTACTGAACGACCACTATGATATTCGCCACTACCTATGATCACCACTATGATATTCGCCACTACCTAGTGATCACCACTATGATGTTCGCCTACTACCTATGATCACCACTATGATATTCGCCACTACCTATGATCACCACTATGATATTCGCCACTACCTATGATCACCACTATGATATTCGCCCTACCTATGATCACCACTAGATATCGCCACTACCTATGATCACCACTATGATATTCGCCACTACCTATGATCACCACTATGATATTCGCCACTACCTATGATCACCACTATGATATTCGCCACTACCTATGATCACCACTATGATATTCGCCACTACCTATGATCACCACTATGATATTCGCCACTACCTATGATCACCACTATGATATTCGCCACTACCTATGATCACTATGATATTCGCCACTACCTATGATCACCACTATGATGATCGCCACTACCTATGATCACCACTATGATATTCGCCACTACCTATGATCACCACTATGATGATCGCCACTACCTATGATCACCACTATAGATCGCCACTACCTATGATCACCACTATGATATTCGCCACTACCTATGATCACCACTATGATATTCGCCACTACCTATGATCACCACTATGATGTTCGCCACTACCTATGATCACCACTATGATATTCGCCACTACCTATGATCACCACTATGATATTCGCCACTACCTATGATCACCACTATGATGATCGCCACTACCTATGATCACCACTATGATGATCGCCACTACCTATGATCACCACTATGATGATCGCCACTACCTATGATCACTATGATATTCGCCACTACCTATGATCACCACTATGATATTCGCCACTACCTATGATCACTATGATATTCGCCACTACCTATGATCACCACTATGATATTCGCCACTACCTATGATCACCACTATGATATTCGCCACTACCTATGATCACCACTATGATATTCGTTACTACCTATGATCACCACTATGATGTTCGCCACTACCCATGATCACCACTATGATATTCGCCACTACCTATGATCACCACTATGATATTCGCCACTACCTATGATCACCACTATGATGATCGCCACTACCTATGATCACCACTATGATATTCGCCACTACCTATGATCGCCACTACCTATGATCGCCGCGACCTATGATCGCCACTGCCAATGGTAACATACAGTTTACCTAGACAGAATACACAGATACAATATACACTGGCACGGTATACACTGACAAAATATACACACAGTATACACAGACACGGTATACACTGACAATATACATATACACAGTATACACAGACACAATATACACAGTATACACTGAGACACTGGAAAAAATAGCCAAAATACTGCAGTGTTAATATTTGTTCACTGGTCGGTAATTAAATAGTGTCATTATGCTAATAACCAATTAGGGCAAAACTAATTAAATTTCACTGAAGCATTATTGTTGTTATAATGTAACTTTTACATAAAGTAAAACCTGGTATTACGTGTTACTCGTCGCATTGATGGAATGAGGATTATTGGAATCTCCACAGTTGAGCTGAAATGTGTAATCTCCGGGGGATATAAAGGTAGAGGGTCGATAAAGATTTTAGAATAGTGGGAACACCTTGTGAGACAAGCTTGTCTCTGATTTTAAAGCTTTTAAAGCTGAGAACACTTTGTGAGACAAGCCTGCCTCTGCTTTTAAAGATGGGAGCACCTTGTAAGACAAGCTTGTCTCTGATTTTAAAGATGGGATCACCTTGTAAGACAACCTTGCCTCTGATTTTAAAGCTGGAAACACCTTGTGAGACAACCTTGCCTCTGATTTTAAAGCTGGAAACACCTTGTGAGACAACCTTGCCTCTGATTCCAAACCAGAGTTTGTTGTAGAGAAATCACCTTTACGGGTTTTAATCGACAATCTTGTGTAGTTTCAAAACAAGAATGTAAAATGCGCCATTGTTTACTAAGTCAAGACATTTGGTGGAAATATATTTACCCTCTTACATGAGAAATAGTTACTGGATACCACACATTTTAGTGTAGCAAGTTCAACACTGGACTAAATATAGAAAAAGATGCGTGACACTAAACACTTGGAACCTCTCAGATGTGTGTGTGTGTTTACTCACCTATATGTGGTTCCAGGGGTCGAGTCATACTGTGTGTGTGTGTGTGTGTGTGGCACGCAGCAAATTCCCATTCAGATCTAGAATAAACTGACCTCATTAAGCTGGGTAATTACTAAGTCCACTTGCTACTTAGAATGTCGAAGCAAACAGACAAACACCAAACATAAGTGAAGGTTAACACAGCTCAAATGAATCAGTCCCAAAACTTAGTGTACGCCACTTACGCTCGGTGTCCATACACGACAGATATATCAAAATGTTAAGTCCCATGCCACTCCACAATAGTTATATCCCAAAATCAAAACATACAGGACACAGGACCTAATGCTGACATTTTATACGACTTGAAACATGACATTGTGGAGATATTAAGTTCACAGTAACATAAAATGTTTGCTGTTAAAATTGTAACATTGTTTTGTGGACATTTTGAATGAAGTTCAGTATGGTGACCCTTCCTATCGAGAGCATTATTCAGCGACATAGTTAAAATTGATGAAGTTCAAGTAATGGACAAAAGCTGCAGACAAAAAAAATGGTTAGAAATTCTAAGTGTTTGCATGTGAGGCTATCTTAATGGAGACTGAGCAACTATTCACGTCCTTCCCTGGCTGGCATCAACTCTCCACCTGAGATCTCTGGGTGTTATGGTGGAAGACTACATCTGTCAGTTTGCCACTATGTAGCCATGCCCACTGATGGTCATGCAGTTAGCTTGTGCATGGCAGCACCAAGCAAGTTCACTCACCATCAAACCTACCACACAATATTAAATGGTAAATAATAAAGAGAAAAATATGGGTTATTGTAAGAGATGACCTGGACAGTGTCTCGTCAGAGAGACACTGTGTTCGCAGTGAAACTTTTATTGCGACGTTTTGCCCATCACTGGACTAGCATTATAAAAAAAACATAGACTCAAGCCCACATAAAGTAAACTAGCATCCTGAGGTCAGTCTCGGGAGAGGTCATATGTGAAGTCACAAGTGAGGCCACAAGTGATCACAAGTGAGGCCACAAGTGAGGTCACAAGTGAGGTCATGAGGAAACACAACATATGAGCCCATGTGCTGGGAGGCGGGGATGGGGACCGCAAATATTTTTATTGTATAAACCATGTAAGGTTTATTAAAGTTCATAATGGTTTTATAAAGGTTCATAAAGGTTATAGAAGTTTCATCACAAGCACAGCACCTGTGTCACAACTTCCATTACCTTAGCCTTAGTGATAGATATGACTTGTTTTTAATAACATTCTTAACAGTAATCTTTATTAAACACTAAACATACATACACAAAATAATGTTTGACAATAAACACCTGGAAGACAGTGGAGGGCCAGGTCCGTAACCCACACGTTGCCATAACAACGTACTGGAGTGAGAGATATAGGAGGAAATGTAAGATAAACACACTGAAAAGTAGAAGCGCCGTGGGAACAATAAGAGAACACTGTATCAACATCCGTGGTTATAGACATGTGTTTATTAACTTTTTTTTTTTAAGTGCCTGTATCCCCTCAGTTATCTCAATTTTTTCTGACCCCTTGTCAAAAATATCTTAAAATTGTAATTTCTTAAGGAAAACTAACTTATTTCTACATCGAAAACAAATACAGATGTAGATCAGTGACACAGTTATAAGTAAGAACTTATATATATTCAGTTATAAGAAAATTACATCGTTTTATTTAGTGACTTTTGTTGTTGACGTTAATCTTTACGTATGTCATCACTTGCATCAAGACAGTTTGCCTAGCCATTTTTTGTACGCAGTTGTCAGTAGTGTTACTGTGTACTTGTGTAGTATACTTAGATAATCCCAACTACTTTATAGATAGACGACCTAGCTGTGACTACGAGACCCCTCAAATGTGAGCCATAGGCATAGACTCGACAGGCAGGCTCCTGGGCTTCTCCTCAAGACTCTCTTAATTATACGCCTCCAAGACATCCAACATGTGTATTTCTTACTCCAATATCTCCTGGCGAACCCCCACGACGCAGTGTTGAAAAAGTTGTTTCACATACAGGTGGCAGCAAATAACACGAGAACCTCCAGAGGTTTTTCTGCTGTGGGAAGGTTTTTAACACACCAGAAGTTGTGTACCCTCATTGGTTCAGATTCCACTCTGAGTCCTTCATTAGTTTCAGTTCAACAGGATCATATTTCGTTATATATCTGTATCATACATGGAATCCAGTTTAAAATACACAAATAACTCGCAAGTAGAAGACTGAAACTTATAACGACGTTTCGGTCCGACTAGTTAATAGTCCAGGTCGGACCGAAACGTCGTGGTAAGTTCCAGTCTCGTACGTGCGGATTACTTGTGCATTGTTCCAGTTGTGGTATTGTGTCTTTTTGGTCCTCCATGTTAAAATAACTGGAATCTTATCCATTCCAGAAGCACAACAATGTATGTCTGGTGAAAGTAACCTCGGAAACACTGACTCACTTCCTGCGTGTGACATTATACTTCTCTCACCATGGACAGTCCCTCTTATTGTCCCGTCCTTGTTCTCCTCTCCTATATGTATTGGCTCCCTCACCTTCGTGTGTTGGTGTGACTTGTAAATGGTCCAAGTCGGACCGAAACGTCGTGGTAAGTTTCTCTGTCCTGGGGTTATTTGTGTATTGTTCCAGTGTCTTTTTTGTTTTTCAACAGAGTAATAAAATACACAGATTGACACAGCAAAAAAAATATCGATGTCTTTTATAGGCATAATATTTTGAATTGGTCAGTGTCTCTCGTACCCCCCTGGGTCATCACATGACTAAGACCAGCGTCAGGAAACACTTGTCCTGTTTCCTGACCAATCGTACCTATCAAACTCCTCTTCAACCTGTTTCTGGTAGATGTATGTACCTCAGACAGGTGCCAGATCAACCAGGCTGTGATGTTTATGTGATCCAGCGGACCGCTAACAGCAACAGCCTGGTTGAAGTGGTACTTAACAAGAAAGCTGGACTGATGGGGTCGAAAATATCTAGCAATCGGTCATAGGTATATCAAACAACAAGGTTTCATGGTGGATGGCTTGATTAACCAGGCTGTTAGGGCTACCCCCATGCAGTACAACCTATGCACCACAGCCTGGCTAATCAGGAACTGACGTGAGAAACTTAAAGGGCAGCCAAGTGTGTGCTGGTGGCGGTGGTATTGTGTTCAGGAAAAATACGAAAATTCCTTCTGGCTCGTGGGTCTTAGTCATAAGAAGACCTGTTTAATGAAGCTCTGGTCTTGTGACCGAGGTCTTCTGCTGGCTTACCTGTCCGCCTTATAGGTAGGATTTCCAGTCAGTGTATATAACAGTCACTGAATATTGTCATAAAATATATATTAACGTGATAAAATGATATTCTGGTGTAAAAGATGTCAGCAATGAACAGCGTTAAACACTGCGTTGTAAATATATTGGACATAATGACTGTAGCACCTTCATTATTGAGTGTGGTCAGCCAAGCGTGGAGCACATGATGGGAGGGAGAGAGAGAGAGAGTCTTATAAATAGTACGTAGATATTCTCAGGTATATAAAGGTCATTTATCATGTACTACCATGTATAGCATGTGTGTGTAGAGCAAAATTTGATGACAGTTGCATAAGACACTCAACAGTTCATCTCGTTCACCCTCTTCTCCTGATGATACAAATAGTGTTTAACACCCATAACTATGTGCTAGTTCCCACATATGTGCCTGACATATCCTGTACTTTCTTGTTACACTTCCCCCACTTCTCTTCTCAGTGTCTCACCCACGTCGTCAGCCTCCACCCTCCAAAAAAAATCAGCCTATTCACTCGTTTTCAGTTGAATGCAAACACATAAATGATGTAGGTTGGTTTGTTAATGGGGTTTGAAGCCTATTGACCACACACAGGTCATTGAGACACGGTGTCACCTGTTCATCACCAGTTAAGAAAACTTTTAACACCGTGTATATATACTGACACACACACACACACATACACACACATACACATACACACACCTTGGGGCCAGTGATCATATGGTTCTAAGCTTCGACTACATAGTAGAGTTACAAGTGGAAGGGGAAGCAGGAAGGGCTGCACAAATGAAGCCAAACTACAAGAAAGGTGACTACGTGGGCATGAAGAACTTCCTGCACGGAGTTCAGTGGGACAGAGAGCTGGCAGGGAAGTCGGTAAACGAGATGATGGAACATATGACAACAATTTGCACGGAAGCTGAGGAGAGGTTTATACCCAAGGGTAACAGGAAAAGCGAAAAATCCAGGATGAGCCCATGGTTCACCCAAAGGTGCAGGGAAGCCAAAACCAAGTGTGCCAGGGAATGGAAGAAGTATAGAAGGCAAAGGACCCAGGAGAATAAGGAGAACAGTCGTAGAGCCAGAAATGAATATGCACAGGTAAGAAGGGAAGCCCAAAGACAATACGAAAATGACATAGCAGCGAAAGCAAAATCTGACCCAAAGCTGTTGTACAGCCACATCAGGAGGACAACAACAGTCAAGGATCAGGTGATCAGGCTGAGGAAGGAAGGGGGGGAGGTCACAAGAAATGACCACGAAGTGTGTGAGGAGCTCAACATGAGATTCAAAGAGGTGTTCACAGAGGAAATAGAAGGGCCTCCAGAAAGGAGGAGAGGTAGGGTACACCACCAGGTGCTGGACACGATAAACACAACTGAGGAGGAAGTGAAGAGGCTACTAAGCGAGCTAGATACCTCAAAGGCGATGGGGCCGGACAACATTTCTCCATGGGTCCTGAGAGAGGGAGCAGAGGAGCTATGTGTACCCCTAACAACAATCTTCAACACGTCTATCGAAACAGGGCAACTACCAGAGGTATGGAAGACAGCAAATGTAGTTCCAATTTTTAAAAAGGAGACAGAAACGTAGCACTAAACTACAGACCAGTGTTACTGACATGTATAGTATGCAAGGTCATGGAGAAGATTATCAGGAGAAGAGTGGTGGAGCACCTAGAAAGGAATGAGCTTATCAACGAAGGCCAACACGGTTTCAGGGACGGGAAATCCTGTGTCACAAACCTACTGGCGTTCTATGACAGGGTGACAGCAGTAAGACAAGAGAGAGAGGGGTGGGTAGATTGCATATTCTTGGACTGTAAGAAGGCGTTCGACACAGTCCCACACAAGAGATTAGTGCAGAAGCTGGAGGACCAGGCAGGGATAACAGGGAAGGCACTACAATGGATCAGGGAATACCTGTCAGGAAGACAGCAGCGAGTCATGGTTCGTGGCGAGGTGTCAGAGTGGGCGCCGGTGACGAGTGGGGTGCCACGGGGTCAGTCATAGGACCGGTGCTGTTTCTGGTGTTTGTGAACGACATGACGGAAGGAATAGACTCGAAGTGTCCCTGTTTGCAGATGATGTGAAGTTGATGAGAAGAATTCAATCGGAAGAGGACCAGGCAGAACTACAAAGGGATCTGGATAGGCTGCAAGCCTGGTCCAGCAATTGGGTCCTGGAGTTCAACCCAACCAAGTGCAAAGTCATGAAGATTGGGGAAGGGCAAAGAAGACCGCAGACGGAGTACAGTCTAGGGGCCAGAGACTACAAACTTCAATCAAGGAAAAGATCTTGGGGTGAGTATAACACCAGGCACATCTCCTGAGGCGCACATCAACCAAATAACTGCTGCAGCATACGGGCGCCTAGCAAACCTAAGAACAGCATTCCGACATCTTAATAAAGAATCGTTCAGGACCCTGTACACTGTGTACGTTAGGCCCATACTGGAGTATGCAGCACCAGTTTGGAACCCACATTTATCCAAGCACGTAAAGAAACTAGAGAAAGTGCAAAGGTTTGCAACAAGACTAGTCCCGGAGCTAAGGGGTATGTCCTACGAGGAGAGGTTAAGGGAAATCGACCTGACGACACTGTAGGACAGGAGAGATAGGGGGGACATGATAACGACATATAAGATACTGAGAGGAATTGACAAGGTTGATAGAGACAGAATGTTCCAAAGATGGGACACAGCAACAAGGGGACACAGTTGGAAGTTGAAGACTCAGATGAATCACAGGGATGTTAGGAAGTATTTCTTCAGTCACAGAGTAGTCGGGAAGTGGAATAGCTTGGGAAGCGATGTAGTGGAGGCACGTTCCATACACAGCTTTAAGAAGAGGTATGATAAAGTTCATGGCGCAGGGAGAGTGACCCAGTAGCGGCCAGTGAAGAGGCGGGGCCAGGAGCTATGTCTCGACCCCTGCAACCACAACTAGGTGAGTACAACTAGGTGAGTACACACACACACACACACGCACACACACACACACACACACACACACACACACACACACACACACACACTGTGTGGTTGTAGTGACGATTAGTGAAAATCACCATCCAATGTCGATTTGTGGTTCATTGTTACAGCCTGAGTCACCACTAACTCTCCAACCAGACGTTGATTGGAGGTCGACTGAAGTTTGTAGGTAGTAATTCGTAGCTCCTGGCCCCTTGGAGGCAGTGCTTGCCCGCCACCCCGACCACCACCATATATCGCCCGTGTTGTCTCCACACTGGTCTAAGATGGACCGTGACGTTATTAGGTTTTCTTCTAAGTACTCTAAGTTATTTGTGAATTGTTCCAGTAAATAGTATTGACTCATTCTTCTAACTTCCATGGTCCCTCTCACCACCACCCATGGTCTCTCTCACCACCACCCATGGTCCCTCTCACTACCTCCCATGGTCCCTCTCACCACCACCCATGGTCCCTCTCACCACCACCCATGGTCCCTCTCACCACCACCCATGGTCCCTCACCACCACCCATGATCCTCCACCACCACCCATGGTCCCTCACCACCACCCATGGTCCTCTCACCACCACCCATGGTCCTCTCACCACCACCCATGATTCTCTCACCACCACCCATGGTCCCTCTCACCACCACCCATGATCCTCTCACCACCACCCATGGTCCCTCTCACCACCACCCATGGTCCTCCACCACCACCCATGATCCCTCTCACCACCACCCATGGTCCCTCTCACCACCACCCATGGTCCCTCTCACCACCACCCATGGTCCCTCTCACCACCACCCATGGTCCCTCTCACCACCACCCATGATCCCTCTCACCACCACCCATGGTCCCTCTCACCACCACCCATGGTCCCTCTCACCACCACCATGGTCCTCTCACCACCACCCATGATTCCCCCACCACCCATGGTCCTCTCACCACCACCCATGATCCTCACACCACCCATGGTCCTCACCACCACCCATGGTCCTCTCACCACCACCATGATCCTCACCACCACCCATGAAATGAAAGGTAGAGGTCTGAGTTGTCCTCAGACCTCTACAACACAATTGTCATCAAAGATTTGTTAAGTTATACCATGAATTAAGGAAAAATCCTGGACTTCACCTTACGAAAGCAGATAAAGCAAATGCGATAGTAATTATGGACAAAGTAGATTATAGTGGAAAAATTAACATGCTATTAGAAGACAGGGAAACTTACGTGGCTCTTAACCACAACACTGGTTTTATTTCGTCAACACCGCCACAACTTTGTACGATATCTAGGTTCACGAACTCCCCCCAAAAAAAACCACGAAAAATTTATTCCTAACAAGCAATGAGAGAATCTCTCCAGATTTCATCACAACAGAGATCCTGAGAGGAGCAACTGAACTGGTAACATCTAGGATGTTGCCACACATTTCAAAAGCAGTTCTCCCTCATGTTGCAGACAGACTGGCCTTAAAAAAAAGGAATTGATGCCCGAACAGCCAGTAATGCGTAATCATTCTATTCCTGAAAGAAAAATCCCTAAGAGCATTTGTCATAAACACAATAAATGACTTCGACAGAACGACAAAGATGTCCACCTTCTATCAAAAACACCCGCCAAGAAAATACAGGAGGGGGATACTGGTGCACCAATCATATTAACTAGAAGTGAGGTTAAAATTGTCTCTAGAAATTTCAGTATCGAGAAAGCTCTGCAGGACATACGTACACCCAGAGCGGCCCAGTGATCCACATGACTGTCCAGCCAGAATGTAACCATTAACATTCCATGAATCAAAAGTGCACATAACTGCCGTGTCCTTTCCAAGTGGATTTCCAGGTGGTTTCACGAGGTTAAAGCCACGACACAATAAATGTTCAACTCAGTAGTCGGAGCTGTTGCAGAGACTTGTCAAAACTCACAAGATGTGTCAATATTTGTCTAGCGGATATTGTCCTTGAAGCCACCAACTTTTATTTATTTTGTTTTTTTTTGTGCATCTTCTGTGCACCAAGAAAGAAGGATTGAGGAATGAAGGCCACTGATGTTGGCTACTGTCTCCAACGCCTTGTTACCCGTGTTGTTGTGAGAATAGTGTACCAGGAGAGAGCCAGCTTGTACTCAGCTGCAGTTTAGGAGTCCACAGTGTGCTGACCAGTAGCCTATCATACACGCCATACATTGCCAACTTAATTTGCCAGAAATATTTGACTAAATTGAACTTTGCTAATATTTTCAATTAGGTTAAAGATATGCTGTACTAAAATCCGTTTACCAAAATTTCCCTTCTCTGTATTCGTTCATCCACTCCCGTGGATGTCCTCACCTCCGTCAACATCCTTCAGGTATCTTTCAAGAATCCTTCAGCAGTAGTTTGACAGCCTCGGTTAGTGTTCTAGTGCCAGGTATTCCCTGTGTTCTCATTGGCTGGTCTGTCTTCGGCACTTCATTTTGATTGGAGGAGTCTCTTACCATTATGCCATTCAATAAGATGTAGAGTTGTCGCTAGAGTTAAACCATCATCTAGAGGTGTAAATTTGTTTCTAGTGAGTACAAATGCCACGTCTAGTACGCTTAGAAAAATAGACCTTGGGATATTTCATGGGGTTATCTTGGAAAGTTTAGATTTAGTGAGTGGGAGCCACCGTGACTGGAACAATACACAAATAACCCGCACGTAGGAGAGCGAAACAACGACGTTTCGGTCCGACTTGGACCGTTTGCAAAGTCACTTTGTAAAAGGACCAAGTCGGACCGAAACGTCGTCGTAAGCTCCACACTCCTATATGCGGGTTTTTTGTGATGAAAATGAACCTTGCAGAGGCAATATTCACTCTTGAGCAGCGATGACGAGCAGAGGTGTGACCGACGCCTTCATGCTGCTATACATGTATGTGTCGTGTCTTGTGGCTGTTCTGTGTACTCATCTTGTTTGACATCCTTGTGTTGAAGAATGAATCATTTGTGTGAATTTTGGGAATCTTTATTGTGGAAACGTTTCGCCAGCCAGTGGCGAAACGTTTCCACAATAATGATTCCCAAACTTCACGAGGTGCTTACGCGACGGTCTGGAGTTCTGAGACTCTCTGACCTCGGGTTCGAACCCCACCCGTGGTATGTGGTATGATTCCCAAATGTTGTACAATTGTCTCATTCTTCAACTTGTCTGTTTTTAAACCCTGACTTTTGAGACGTTCTGGGATTAGGAGTCATATAGTAGTCTAGTAAAGCCTCATTATACCTTGTGTGAGTGGGTAGCAGACCGGCAGATATACCTTAACCTTTGATGAGTTCTGAGAGTTTTTCTACTCGAAGAACCCGGCCTTGGGCTAGGTTCGTCTGGCTCTTGCTTGGTCAACCAGGCTGTTGCTAGTGGTGGCCCGCTGATCCACATATCCACCACAGCATGGTTGATCTCTCACCTTACATCATTAATGAGGTCAACAATAACCAACTCTGTTATTGTTGACCTCAGCATGGCCAGTTTCTTGTTCTGGGATAGTCAATATCGAGTCACTGAAGTTTCAAGTAGGTGGAGGGGGGATTCTTCCCCATATAATTTCCTGTAATTACGCCACGTGTTGCAGTAGTGTTATCTTATGAAGCAGCTTAGAGCGGCCAGTTGAATGTAGCGTTACTTGTTGTATCGTGTGAACTGCATATGTCACAGTAGAGACACTTAGAGTTCTGGGAATCAGCGGCAGCTGGTATTAATACGTGGTTTTATTGTGTGTCAGCCAAGCTTTTACACTACATAACCCTAGTTTGAATATCGGTGTAGTTCCACGTTCTTGTATTCACTTAAGTTACTGAGCCTAGTCTAAGTAATGCTGGTTATTGCTGTGGACCTTGGTGTATTAAGGCCTACGAGTACTGTGTACTGTTCTCCCTGATCGTCATCGTTCTTCAAGAGAGAATAAATACTGCCTCTGTTAGATACATTTCCATCTATATGGTGGCTCCCACTCACAACATTTAAATTAAGATAAATCCAAAGAAATCCCGAGGTCTATTATTCTAAGTGTACTTATGTTATTGCATTGCTGTGTTACTACATTGCTGTTATTGCAGTGCCGTTGTCATGCTTGTTTCTTCAGTGATTGCAGTGCATTATCTTGCAGGATCTTGCTCGCTTAATCCTGTCGCTAGGTGTGATTTATATGTACAAATACTGATATCTGAGTGATCAGTGATCATACATTAACTTGTTTACTCTTTAAGGAATCAATGGTTAATTTACTTACACTTCAGAGTAATGAATAAGTATCTGGAAGGACTCACTTGCCACGGGTTCGATCCCCATCCCTTCTCTGATTTAATTGATCTGGTAATTCACTTAAGTCACTTGCTCTCTGTATTACCAGCTTGGGACAACTTGTTCATGTTACTGTAAAGAAGAATAAGTTTTATGGAAGAAATATCAGATTAAGTGATACTTAAGTTGTATAACTGTGATCTTGTGCGTATTTCTTAATCAATAGTGTTTATAGATAAATGAGACTTGTGCAACATTTGGGTATCTATTCTGGAAACGTTTCGTAACACAGTGGCTTCTTCAGTCCAATGCAGAAATAATGGGGAATATGAGGAGTTTGGGGTAATCAGTCCCTCAGCCTGGAGTCAATGTGTTCAGTCCATCAGTCAAGTTCGATGGACTGAAGAAGCCACTGTGAACTGTTACCTCCCTCATGATACACAACTGTTACCTCCCTCATGATACACAACTGTTACCTCCCTCATGATACACAACTGTTACCTCCCTCATGATACACAATTTCTCTCATGTACAACTTCCTCCATGATACACAACTGTTACCTCCCTCATGATACACAACTGTTACCTCCCTCATCATACACAACTGTTACCTCCCTCATCATACACAACTGTTACCTCCCTCATCATACACAACTGTTACCTCCCTCATGATACACAACTGTTACCTCCCTCATGATACACAACTGTTACCTCCCTCATGATACACAACTGTTACCTCCCTCATGATACACAACTGTTGCCTCCCTTATCATACACAACTGTTACCTCCCTCATCATACACAACTGTTGCCTCCCTCATCATACACAACTGTTACCTCCCTCATGATGCACAACTGTTACCTCCCTCATGATACACAACTGTTACCTCCCTCATGATGCACAACTGTTACCTCCCTCATGATACACAACTGTTACCTCCCTCATCATACACAACTGTTACCTTCCTCATGATGCACAACTGTTACCTCCCTCATGATACACAACTGTTACCTCCCTCATGATGCACAACTGTTACCTCCCTCATGAAACACAACTGTTACCTCCCTCATGATGCACAACTGTTACCTCCCTCATGATACACAACTGTTACTTCCCTCATCATACACAACTGTTACCTCCCTCATTATACACAACTGTTACCTCCCTCATGATGCACAACTGTTACCTCCCTCATGATACACAACTGTTACCTCCCTCATCATACACAACTGTTGCCTCCCTCATCATACACAACTATTACCTCCCTCATCATACACAACTGTTACCTCCCTCATCATACACAACTGTTACCTCCCTCATCATACACAACTGTTACCTCCCTCATGATACACAACTGTTACCTCCCTCGTGATACACAACTGTTACCTCCCTCATCATACACAACTGTTACCTCCCTCATGATAAACAACTGTTACCTCCCTCATGATACACAACTGTTACCTCCCTCATGATAAACAACTGTTACCTACCTCATCATACACAACTGTTACCTCCTCATGATAAACAACTGTTACCTCCCTCATCATACACAACTGTTACCTCCCTCATCATACACAACTGTTACCTCCCTCATCATACACAACTGTTACCTCCTCATCATACACAACTGTTACCTCCTCATCATACACAACTGTTACCTCCCTCATCATACACAACTGTTACCTCCCTCATCATACACAACTGTTACCTCCCTCATCATACACAACTGTTACCTCCCTCATCATACACAACTGTTACCTCCCTCATCATACACAACTGTTACCTCCATCATCATACACAACTGTTACCTCCCTCATCATACACAACTGTTACCCCGGTCATCATACACAACTGTTACCTCCATCATCATACACAACTGTTACCTCCATCATCATACACAACTGTTACCTCCATCATCATACACAACTGTTACCACCATCATCAGACATAAGCAACCAAAATAGGCCGTCCAATTCATTCAAATGAGGACATTAGAGCACTCCAGGAAGATTTGAATAGACTGATGCAGTGGTCGGAGAAGTGGCAGATGCAGTTTAATATAGATAAATGCAAAGTTCTAAATATTGGACAGGACAATAACCATGCCACATATAAACTAAATAATGTAGATCTTAATACTACTGATTGCGAAAAGGATTTAGGAGTTCTGGTTAGCAGTAATCTAAAACCAAGACAGCAGTGCATAAGTGTTCGCAATAAAGCTAACAGAATCCTTGGCTTCATATCAAGAAGCATAAATAATAGGAGTCCTCAGGTTGTTCTTCAACTCTATATATCCTTGGTTAGGCCTCATCTAGATTATGCTGCACAGTTTTGGTCACCGTATTACAGAATGGATGCAAATGCTCTGGAAAACGTACAAAGGAGTATGACTAAGTTGATTCCATGTATCAGAAATCTTCCCTATGAGGATAGACTGAGGGCCCTGAATCTGCACTCTCTAGAAAGACGTATAATTAGGGGGGATATGATTGAGGTGTATAAATGGAAAACAGGAATAAATAAAGGTGATGTAAATAGCGTGCTAAAAATATCTAGTATTGACAGGACTCGCAGCAATGGCTTTAAGTTGGATAAATTCAAATTCAGGAAGGATATAGGAAAGCACTGGTTTGGTAATAGAGTTGTCGATGAGTGGAACAAACTCCCGAGTACAGTTATAGAGGCTAAAACGTTGTGTAGTTTTAAAAATAGGCTAGATAAATATATGAGTGGGTGCAGGTGGGTGTGAGTTGGTCCTGACTAGCTTGTGCTACTAGGTCAGATGCCGTACTCCTTCCTTAAGTGAATGTAACCTGACCTGGCTGGGCCGGTGGGAGACTTGGACTTGCCTCGCATGGGCCAGTAGGCCTGCTGCAGTGTTCCTTCTTTCTTATGTTCTTATACACAACTGTTACCTCCATCATCATACACAACTGTTACCTCCCTCATCATACACAACTGTTACCTCCATCATCATACACAACTGTTACCTCCATCATCATACACAACTGTTATCTCCATCGTCATACACAACTGTTACCTCCATCATCATACACAACTGTTACCCCTCATCATACACAACTGTTACCTCCCTCATCATACACAACTGTTACCTCCCTCATCATACACAACTGTTACCTCCCTCATCATACACAACTGTTACCTCCCTCATCATACACAACTGTTACCTCCCTCATCATACACAACTGTTACCTCCCTCATCATACACAACTGTTACCTCCCTCATCATACACAACTGTTACCTCCCTCATCATACACAACTGTTACCTCCCTCATCATACACAACTGTTACCCCGGTCATCATACACAACTGTTACCTCAAACATCATACACAACTGTTACCTCAAACATCATACACAACTGTTACCTCCAACATCATACACAACTGTTACCTCCAACATCATACACAACTGTTACCTCCTTCATCATACACAACTGTTACCTCCATCATCATACACAACTGTTACCTCCATCATCATACAATGTTACCTCCTCATCATACAAACTGTTACCTCCTCATCATACACAACTGTTACCTCCATCATCATACACAACTGTTACCTCCATCATCATACACAACTGTTACCCTCATCATACACAACTGTTACCTCCCTCATCATACACAACTGTTACCTCCATCATCATACACAACTGTTACCTCCATCATCATACACAACTGTTACCTCCCTCATCATACACAACTGTTACCTCCATCATCATACACAACTGTTACCTCCAACATCATACAACTGTTATCTCCTCATCATACACAACTGTTACCTCCTCATCATACACAACTGTTACTCCATCATCATACACAACTGTTACTCATCATCATACAGAACTGTTACCTCCTCATCATACACAACTGTTACCCCTGATCATACATATCACATCATACAATGTTACCTCCAACATCATACACAACTGTTACTCTTCAAATATCATATCACAACTGTTACCTCCATCATCTACACAACTGTTACTCCTCATCATACACACTGTTACCTCCAATCATCATACACAACTGTTACCTCCAACATCATACACAACTGTTACCTCCATCATCATACACAACTGTTACCTCCAACATCATACACAACTGTTACCTCCAACATCATACACAACTGTTACCTCCATCATCATACACAACTGTTACATCCCTCATCATACACAACTGTTACCCCGATCATCATACACAACTGTTACCTCCAACATCATACACAACTGTTACCTCCATCATCATACACAACTGTTACCTCCAACATCATACACAACTGTTACCTCCATCATCATACACAACTGTTACCTCCAACATCATACACAACTGTTACCTCCAACATCATACACAACTGTTACCTCCATATTATAAATTAGACACATATGCAACATTTGGGTATCTTTATTAAGGAAACGTTTCGCCACACAGTGGCTTCATCAGTCCAATACAAAGTACAAAGTTGTAAGGAGAGGAGGAGTTTGAGGTAATCAGTCCCTCGGCCTGGAGTCGATGTGTTCAGTCCATCAATCTTGTAGAAAGTAACGCATATATCCGTAGAGGTTGCTTATATACCGTAGTCAGGTGAGGTGAAGCAGGAGGAGGCGGGGTCATAGTGGTACCATCCACTAGTGTAAGTAGGTCTTCGTCCAAAGGTTGGACAAGTGTTGAAGAAATCGTTTGTATTAAGATCCCAAGATGTTGCTGTGTCAGACCACTGTGTGTCAGACCACTGTGTGGCGAAACGTTTCCTTAATAAAGATACCCAAATGTTGCATATGTGTCTAATTTATAACTTGTCGGTTCTCTGAACCATTCATTCACAAACTGTTACCTCCATCATCATACACAACTGTTACCTCCATCATCATACACAACTGTTACCTCCAACATCATATACAACTGTTACCTCCCTCACTGGTGAAATACGCAGTGTTATACGCAGTGTTGAATATAACGTAAGAACAAAATACGTATCACTGATTTTAAATTTAAACTAATCTGTGATATATTTAGCAGATCTAGGATAAAATAAATTACTTAGGTTAAGTGAGGTCTCTGGGTTAAGTTTGGTGAAAAACTAAACAAATTTACGCCCTTTTCATATATATATATATATATATATATATATATATATATATATATATATATATATATATATATATATATATGAAGACAACCACTTTGAAAATGAAGAATTCAGCTTTCTGATCTACTCACATTATCAAGTTCCTTGATAATGTGAGTAGTCAGAAAGCGCTGGAATTCTTCTATTTTTCATAGTGGTTGTCTTGCATATTTTGATATCACCTGTTTACTGTGATCTTTTTGCATATATATATATATATATATATATATATATATATATATATATATATATATATATATATATATAATATCATATATATATATATATATATATATATATATATATATATATATATATATATATATATATATATATATATATATATATATCCATAAATAAATTAGAATTTGCAGTTACATATTTTCCTTTTTCTCTCATTACAGGTATGTGCTGATGCATTTTTTCGTGTCGTTGATACACACCAACAGTTTGTGTTTGTTAATACACTTTGGGTAAGTATTTTAATTTTATAGTAAGTATTATAATCATACTCACCTGTGACCCTATTTCTAGAGCTCTGCACTTGCAACTTTGACTGAGGCCTCTACCTAGCTACCAGAAGCAACAACCTACTTGACCATAGGCCGGGCTGCTGGTGGTCTAGGAAAATTAGCTCTCGAAATCGTTAGCAAGTTTATATATATATATATATATATATATATATATATATATATATATATATATATATATATATATATTATATATATATATATATATATATATATATATATATATATATATATATATATATATATATATATATCTTATATATATATATATATATAGACATACGCCGTTTCCCACCAAGGCAGGGTGGTCCGAAAAAGAAAAACTTTCATCATCGTTCACTCCATCACTGTCTTACCAGAAGCGCGCTTACACTACAGTTATAAAACTGCAACATTAATACCCCTCCTTCAGAGTGTCGGCACTGTACTTCCCATGTCCAGGACTCAAGTCCGGCCTGCCGGTTTCCCTGAATCCCTTCATAAATGTTACCTTGCTCACACTCCAACAGCACGTCAAGTCCTAAAAACCATTTGTTTCCATTTGCTCCTATCTAACACGCTCACGCATGCTTGCTGGAAGTCCAAGCCCCTCGCACACAAAACCTCCTTTACTCCCTCCCTCTAACCTTCCCAAGGCCGACCCCTAACCCGCCTTCCCTCCACTACAGATTTATACACTCGAAGTCATTCTGTTTCGTTTCATCCTCTCTACATGTTCAAACCACCTCAACCCCTCCTCAGCTCTCTGGATAATAGTTTTGGTAATCCTGCACCTCCTCCTACTCTCCAAACTACGGATTCTCTACATTATATTCACACCACACATTGCCTCAGACATGACATCTCCACTGCCTCCAGCCTTCTCCTTATTGCAACATTCACCACCCATGCCTCACACCCATACAAGAGCATTGGTATAACTATACTCTCATACATTCCCCTCTTTGCTTTCATGAATAAAGTTCTTTGACTCCACAGACTCCTCAGTGCACCACTCACCATTTTCCCCTCGTCAATTCTATGATTCACCTCATCCTTCATATACCCATCTGCTGACATGTCCACTCCCAAATATCTGAACACATTCACTTCCTCCATACTCCCTCCAATCTGATATTCAATCTTCTGTTACCTAATTTTTTGGTTATCCTCATCACCTTACTTTTTTCTATATTCACTTTTAATTTCTTTTTACATACCCTACGAAACTCATCCACCAACCTCTGCAACTTTTCTTCAGAATCTCCCAAAAGCACAGTGTCATCAGCAAAGAGCAACTGTGACAACTCCCACTTTGTGTTAGATGCTTTATCTTTTAACCCCACACCTCTTGCCAACACCCGAGCATTCACTTCTCTTACAACCCCATCTATAAATATATTGAACAACCATGGTGACATCACACATCCTTGTCTAAGGCCCACTTTTACTGTGAAATAATCTCCCTCTCTCCTAGACCTACCTTTGAAGAGTTTCGAGAGTATCTACTCTCTGAGCCCGGCCATGGGCCAGGCTCGTCTGGTGCTTGCCTGGTCAACCAGGCTGTTGCTGCTGGAGGCCAGCTGCCCCACATATCCATCACAGCCTGGTTGATCTGGCACCTGGTGAAGATATTTGTCCAGTTTCCTCTTGAAGGCTTCTACACTGGTTCCAGCCGTGTTTCGGATATCTTCTGGTAAGATGTTGAATAGTCTGGGACCCCGGATGTTAATACAGTGCTCCCGTATTGTCCCCACCGCACCCCTGCTCCTCACTGGGTTTATTTTACACTTTCTCCCATATCTCTCACTCCAGTATGTTGTTATGGCAGTGTGCAGATTTGGGACCAGGCCCTCAAGTACTTTCCATGTATATATTATCATGTATCTCTCTCCTCCGCTCCAATGAGTACATGTTCAAGACTTGAAGGCGTTCCCAATAATTTAGATGTTTCAATGGCTCAATGTGAGCCGTAAACGATCTCTGGATTTGTTCCAGCTCTGCTATTTCTCCTGCCCTGAACGGGGCCGTCAGCACTGAGCAGTATTCTAAGTGAGGGAGCACTAGCGATTTGAATAGTGTCACCATCGGCATTATTTCCCTTGTTTTGAAAGTTCTCAATACCCACCCCGTCATCTTCCTGGCTGTTGTGATCTTTGTCTTGTTATGGTCTTTAAACGACAGATCAGCAGACATAATTATTCCCAAGTCCTTTACGTGTTCCTTTCGTTCTATGTGGTGACCCTCTTGCGTTTTGTATATAGTGTTCCTTTTGAGTTCTTAATTTTTTCCATACCTAAGCAGCTGAAACTTATCACCATTGAACGTCATGTTGTTCTCCACTGCCCATTGGAAGACCCTGCTTATGTCCTCCTGTAATTTTTCAGTGTCCTCTACCGTAGTGATTTTCATGCTTATTTTAGTGTCTTAAATGTACAAGTGTGTTTTATCTATGTCTGCTAGAGGATGAAACAGGGGTGCGACTGCCGATGACTTGACCTGATGCTGGATCTTGCCCTGTTCACTACTACGTTTTGTTCTTTGTGTTAGGAACTCAAAAATCCATCTGCCTACCTTCCCCGAAATGCCTATGGCATTACTCCATGATCGCATTTGTCAAACGCCTTTGCAAAATCTGTGTAAATCACATCTGCGTTTTGGTCGTCCTCCAATGCCTCCGTAATTCTGTCATAATGGTTCAGCAGCTGTGACAGGCATGATCGACCCGCTCTAAAACCATGCTGGTTCGGGTTATGTTGGTTGTGCTGGTCCATGAACTTTGTAATCTGCCGTCTCATCACTCTTTCAAAGATTTTTATGATGTGAGAAGTTAGGGCTATTGGTCTGTAATTTTTAGCTAGTGCTCTACTACCTCCCTTATGCAAAGGAGCTATGTCTGCACTCTCTAAGGCCTCTGGAATTTCACCTAGATCTAAGCTCTTTCTCCACAGAATACTGAGGGCTCTTGCTAATGGTACTTTGCACTGCTTTATAAATAAAGCATTCCATGAATCTGGTCCAGGTGCTGAGTGAGTGGGCATGTTGGCCATTTCTTTTTCGAAATCTATGGGATTTGTACTAATGTCGGTTAGGTGGTCTGCGCAGGCTTCTGCTGGAGTGAAAAATATTTCTAACCTGAGCCTCACTATCCTCATAAAAACATTTCACCGCTTTCAAAAACCTACCCCCTATTCCATACATTTGCAACATCTGCCACATTGCTCCCCTATCCACCCTATCATACGCCTTTTCCAAATCCATAAATGCCACAAAAACCTCTTTACTTTTATCTAAATACTGTTCACCTATATGTTTCACTGTAAACACTTGGTCTACACACACCCTACCTTTCCTAAAGCCTCCTTGTTCATCTGCTATCCTACTCTCTGTCTTACTCTTAATTCTTTCAATAATAACTCTACTATACACTTTACCAGGTACACTCAACAGACTTATTCCCCTATAATTTTTACACTTTCTTTTGTCCCCTTTGCCTTTATACAAAGGAACTATGCATGATCTCTGCCAATTCTTAGGTACCTTACCCTCTTCCATACATTTATTAAATAAAAACACTAACCACTCCAAAATTATATCCCCACCTGCCTTTAACATTTCTATCTCTATCCCATGAATTCCAGCTGATTTACCCACTTTCATTCTACCCACTGTCCCATGTACTTTCCCCACACAGCTGGTTCTTCCTAAATCCTATAAGATGTTATTCCTCTTTGCCCTATACACGAAATCACAGCTTCCCTATCTTCATCAACATTTAACAATTCCTTAAAATATTCCCTCCATCTTCCTGATACCTCTAACTCTCCATTAATAACTCTCGTCTCCTATTTTTAACTGACAAATCCATTCTTTCCCTAGGCTTTCTCGACTTATTAATCTCACTCCAAAACTTTTTCTTATTTTCAACAAAATTTGTTGATAACATCTCACCCACTCTCTCATTTGCTCTCTTTTTTTATTGCTTCACCACTCTCTTAACCTCTCTTTTTCTCTCCATATACTCCTCCCTCCTTGCATCACTTCTACTTTGTAAAAACCTCTCATATGCTAACTTTTTCTCACTTACTCTACTCTCTTTACATCATCATTCCACCAATCGCTCTTCTTCCCTCCTGCACCCACTTTCCTATAACCACAAACTTCTGCTGAACACTAACACTATATTCTTAAACTTACCCATACCTCATCTACCCCACTGCCTACACTCTCAC
Organism: Cherax destructor; assembly: GCA_009830355.1. Classification (NCBI taxonomy): domain Eukaryota; kingdom Metazoa; phylum Arthropoda; class Malacostraca; order Decapoda; family Parastacidae; genus Cherax; species Cherax destructor. Next base: position 24,913 of record WNWK01006535.1, read on the forward strand.
TAGCCCATCTGTCCTCCAACAGTTGTTTATATCTTACCCTAACTGCCTCCTACTTTAATTTATAAACCTTCACCTCTCTCTTACTTGCTGCTTCTATTTTCCTTGTATCCCATCTACCTTTTACTCTCACTGTAGCTACAACTAAAAAGTGATCTGATATATCTGTAGCCCCTCTATAAACATGTACATCCTGAAGTCTACCAATACATTGTCCAACAAACAACTGTCATTACGCCCTATATCATATTTTGTATACTTATTTATCCTCTTTTTCTTAAAATATGTGTTACTTATAACCAAACCCTTTTCTAAACAAAGTTCAATCAAATACTCCTCCTGGTACCCCAAACTTACCTACCACAACCTCTCTAAACGCTTCTCCTACTTTAGCATTTAGGTCTCTTACCACAATTACTTTCTCACTTGGTTCAAATGTTCCTACACATTCACTTAACATCAACCAAGTGAGGGAGGTACCACGTCTAGAACTTTACTGGGGACCCTCATCCTCAGAGAAGACAATAAACGTACCTCAGGGAAAACTCGAGGTTCTCCCCGGAGCTGTTTGAATATATATATATATATATATATATATATATATATATATATATATATATATATATATATATATATATATATATATATATATATATATATATATGTCGTGCCTAATAGGTAAAACTGGTTAATTAGCAAGAACTCATTTAAAATTAAGTCCTTTCTAAAATTTTCTCTTATACGTTTAATATTTTTTCATTAATGTTAATGTAAAAAAATTTAATTTTGCACCAAGCACAATTTAATTTAGCCTAATCCAACTAAATATATTTTAGATACGTTTACAATAATTTAATAATAAACAAACACAATGAAATATATTTTTTTCGTTAGGTTCAGAATGATTTTTGCGAAATTATTGCATACACAAATTTTCGCTTGTCTTATATGGCAAGGTGAGCGTTGCTATTTAAGCCAAAATCGCAAGTTTTACCTATTCGGCACGACATATATATTGTAACCATGAACGAGAGGTATTGATCAATAACAACACTGTGCTAGCCAAGGATTCGAACCCATGTTGTTTTGGCCCGCCTCATGGTGAACGGAAACCACATGACGCTCTAACCCACAGGACCACCAAATCCTACAAGAATGACGCACCCAGCAGAGCTAGGTGTTCTACCGTCATCCGAGGACATACGGTGGTGTGGGTGCCTTTGGGCAGGAACGCCCCTTTGTAAAACCATGTTGAGATTTATTAATCACTTTATGCATTTCAAGATGGCTACGAATTGCCTCTGCAATTATTGATTCTATAAGTTTTCCCACTATGGTCTATAGTTTGAAGCTAAGGACCTGTCTCCTGCTTTGTAAATAGGTATCATATTTGCCATTTTCCACTTATCTGGCACTATGCCAGTTTGTAGTGATAAGTTAAAAAGATTTGCCAAAGGTTTGCTAAGTTCCTCTTTACCTTCCTTTTTAACCCTTGCGTACAGTTGATCAGGGCCTGGGGATTTGTTAGGTTTTAATTTATGTATTTGTTTAAGGACCATGTCACTTGTGACCCTAATCATGCATAGTTTATTTTCGTCCTGTTCTACATAATTTATTATTTTTGGAATTTCTTTAGTATCTTCGTGTGTATTTCATACGTTGTACTACATGCGGCCAGCAGTAACAGCCTGGTTGGTCAGGCCTTGATCAACTAGGAAGCTTGGTCGTAGACCGGAATACACTCCAAGTAAATTGCGTTCTGTAACATGTATTGTTGTATTCTAAAACTTAAACTTATATCATTGTATTTCTGAAACTTGTATCTTTGTATTCTGAACTTCAGGGCCTTGTCCCAAATCTGCCCACTACAATAACAACATACAGGACTAAGAGATATGGAAGGAAGTGCAAAATAAACCCAGTGAAAAGCAGAGGTGCGGTTTGCATAATAAGGGAACCCTGTATCAACATCCATAGTCCTAGATTATTCAACATCTTACCAGAAGACATTAGAAACACTGCTGGGACAAGTGTACAAGTCTTCAAGAGGAAACTAGACAAGTATCTTCACCAGGTGCCAGATCAACCAAGCTGTGATGGATATGAGGGTTGGCCGACCACCTGGTTGACCAGGTAATCACCAGACGAGCCTGGCCAATGGCCGGGCACCGGGAGTAGAAAGACTCTCGGAACTCATCATCAGTACAGTGTATTGAGGCACCATAACCTGGGGTGTAGATGAATAAGACACATGTGCAACACTTACGTATCTTTAGCAGGTTTCTTCAGTCGAATGAATATGGAGACATAAGCAGTAGAAAGAGGAGGAAGTTGTTTTGAGGTGGTCAGTCCCTCAGCCTTGAGAACTCTTGGGTCTACCTGGAGGGTGTTCCGGGGGTCAACACCCAAACGTCCCAGTCCTTTACCAGGCCTCCAGGTGGATCAGGGCCTGATCAACCAGGCTGTTACTGCTGGCCGCATGAAATCCAACGTACGATCGGGCTGATCAGGTACTGACTTAGGTATCTATCCAGTTCCCTCTTGAAGACAGCCAGGGGTCTATTGGTACGATGGGAGGCAGTTGAACAGTCTCGGGTCCCGGACACTTATTGTCTTAGAGAGCTTTAGGAAGGGTAATACCGAAGCGGTAGTGGTAGTTATGAGGGTGTATGTGGTAGTGGTGGGGTGTAGGTGGTGGTGGTGGGGTGAGTGGTGGTGGTGGGGTGTGGATGGTGTTGGTGTTGTGGTGTGGGTGGTGGTGAGGTGTAGATGGTGGTGATGGTGGGGTGTGGGTGGTGGTGGTGGGGTGTATGTGGTGGGGTGTAGGTGATGGTGGGGTGGAGGTAGTGGTGGTTGTGGGGTGTAGGTAGTGGTGGTGTTGGGGTGGAGGTAGTGGTGGTGTTGGGGTGGTGGTGGTGGTGTATATAAGAACATAAGAAAGGAGGAACACTGCAGCAGGCCTGTTGGCCCATACTAGGTAGGTCTTCACAATCCATCCCACTAACAGAATACTTTCCCAACCTAATTTTCAATGCTACTCAAGCAATAAGCTTTGATAATTCTATTTACGCATGTGCAAGTCCCAATCAAATGTAGTGGTAGTGGTGATGGTGTAGGTAGAGGTGGTGGAGGGGTGTAGGTAGTGGTGGTGGTGTAGGTAGTGGTGGTGGTGTAGGTAGTGGTGGTGGTGTAGGTAGTGGTGTGGCTGGAGGGTACATTGTGAATATCAGTGTAAATGTGGACCGGAATTTGCGACTGAGGTTTGTGGCCTGAGTCCCGTTAACTAAATGTGGTGGTGTTAGTGTGTTGGGTGACGCGGCTCTTGTCCTGCTAGTATTAGCAGTAGTAGTAGTAGTATTACTAGTATTAGCAGTAGTAGTAGTAGTAGTAACAGTAATAGTAGTAGTAGCAACAGTAGTAGTAGTATTACTAGTATTAGCAGTAGTAGTATTACTAGTATTAGCAGTAGTAGTAGTAGTAGTAACAGTAATAGTAGTAGTAGCAGCAGTAGTAGTATTAGCAGTAGTTGTAGTAGTAGCAGTAGTAGTAGTCGTAGTAGTTGTAGTGTGATAGTAGTTTTTAATGTGTCATAACAGCTGAAAGGAGCGAGAGATATGGAGAAAAAATATAGAATAAATCAATTTAAAAAGCAGGGGCGCTGTGTGTATGATTATACAACACCCGCGGTGCAAGACTCTTGAACCTGCTACCAGCAGATATTATACAACACCTGCGGTGCAAGACTCTTGAACCTGCTGCCAGCAGATATTATACAACACCTGCGGTGCAAGACTCTTGAACCTGCTGCCAGCAGATATTATACAACACCCGCGGTGCAAGACTCTTGAATCTGCTACCAGCAGATATTATACAACACCTGCGGTGCAAGACTCTTGAACCTGCTACCAGCAGATATTATACAACACCTGCGGTGCAAGACTCTTGAACCTGCTGCCAGCAGATATTATACAACACCTGCGGTGCAAGACTCTTGAACCTGCTGCCAGCAGATATTATACAACACCTGCGGTGCAAGACTCTTGAACCTGCTGCCAGCAGATATTATACAACACCTGCGGTGCAAGACTCTTGAACCTGCTGCCAGCAGATATTATACAACACCCGCGGTGCAAGACTCTTGAACCTGCTACCAGCAGATATTATACAACACCCGCGGTGCAAGACTCTTGAACCTGCTGCCAGCAGATATTATACAACACCTGCGGTGCAAGACTCTTGAACCTGCTACCAGCAGATATTATACAACACCCGCGGTGCAAGACTCTTGAACCTGCCACCAGCAGATATTATACAACACCCGCGGTGCAAGTCTCTTGAACCTGCCACCAGCAGATATTAAAAATATTGCAGGAACACGTGTGGAAGTTTACAAGAGGAACCAGAATCAATATCTGTCAATACTGGGTAGTGATGGCTAGGTGGACATGCGGGTTCCTGGTATAAACAGCCTGGTTGAGCAGCTAGACAACAAGAGTAGAACCCTGTGAACAGGTCACAGGTTTGTCACAGGGTGTACTGGTTGTGTTGGTAGTTGTAGAGGTTGTTACCTGAGGTATGTGGGCTAGCGGACCACCAGCAACAACAGCCTGGTTGACCAGACAAGCCTGGTCCAGAATCACTAGCAGCAGCAATAATCTGGTTGACCAGGCAGAGACCAGACAAGCCTGGTCCAGGACAACCAGTAGCAACAGCCTGGTTGACCAGGCAGGCACCAGACAAGCCTGGTCCAGGGCCGGGCTGCAACACTAGGAAAACTCTTGAAACCCATCACAGGTATATCAAATATACCTTGAGACTATTTTAGGTATCACTGATTGGTCCCAGACCAGTAGGAAAAGACCAGCCATACGCAGGACCAACGACTGAACTGCGCGAAAGTCTCAGTACTTGAATGGTCGAAATTTAGCCGAGGAAACATCTATGGTGGACGTTACGACTTGGTTGATCAAACAACCACGAGACCTGGTCTGGGACCATGCCGCAAGGGCCACTGACCCCCGAAATGGTCTTCAGGTAACTTGTGGGTCTCTCATTCACTAGTTGTCTAGTAACACAGGTGCTCACTTGGTGTCTGGTCTAGTAACACAGGTGCTCACTAGGTGTCTGGTCTAGTAACACAGGTGCTCACTTGGTGTCTGGTCTAGTAACACAGGTGCTCACTAGGTGTCTGGTCTAGTAACACAGGGGCTCACTTGGTGTCTGGTCTAGTAACACAGGTGCTCACTTGGTGTCTGGTCTAGTAACACAGGTGCTCACTTGGTGTCTGGTCTAGTAACACAGGTGCTCACTAGGTGTCTGGTCTAGTAACACAGGTGCTCACTTGGTGTCTGGTCTAGTAACACAGGTGCTCACTTGGTGTCTGGTCTAGTAACACAGGTGCTCACTAGGTGTCTGGTCTAGTAACACAGGGGCTCACTTGGTGTCTGGTCTAGTAACACAGGTGCTCACTTGGTGTCTGGTCTAGTAACACAGGGGCTCACTTGGTGTCTGGTCTAGTAACACAGGTGCTCACTAGGAGTCTGGTCTAGTAACACAGGTGCTCACTTGGTGTCTGGTCTAGTAACACAGGTGCTCACTTGGTGTCTGGTCTAGTAACATAGGTGCTCACTTGGTGTCTGGTCTAGTAACACAGGTGCTCACTTGTTGTTCACAATCTACATAAACGACATAGATGAGGGAATAAATAGCGACATAAGCAAGTTTGCCGATGACACCAAAATAGGCCGTCCAATTCATTCAAATGAGGACATTAGAGCACTCCAGGAAGATTTGAATAGACTGATGCAGTGGTCGGAGAAGTGGCAGATGCAGTTTAATATAGATAAATGCAAAGTTCTAAATATTGGACAGGACAATAACCATGCCACATATAAACTAAATAATGTAGATCTTAATACTACTGATTGCGAAAAGGATTTAGGAGTTCTGGTTAGCAGTAATCTAAAACCAAGACAGCAGTGCATAAGTGTTCGCAATAAAGCGAACAGAATCCTTGGCTTCATATCAAGAAGCATAAATAATATGAGTCCTCAGGTTGTTCTTCAACTCTATATATCCTTGGTTAGGCCTCATCTAGATTATGCTGCACAGTTTTGGTCACCGTATTACAGAATGGATATAAATGCTCTGGAAAACGTACAAAGGAGGATGACTAAGTTGATCCCATGTATTAGAAATCTTGCCTATGAGGATAGACTGAGGGCCCTGAATCTGCACTCTCTAGAAAGGCGTAGAATTAGGGGGGGTATGATTGAGGTGTATAAATGGAAAACAGGAATAAATAAAGGTGATGTAAATAGCGTGCTAAAAATATCTAGTATTGACAGGACTCGCAGCAATGGCTTTAAGTTGGATAAATTCAGATTCAGGAAGGATATAGGAAAGCATTGGTTTGGTAATAGAGTTGTCGATGAGTGGAACAAACTCCCGATTACAGTTATAGAGGCTAAAACGTTGTGTAGTTTTAAAAATAGGCTAGATAAATATACGAGTGGGTGCGGGTGGGTGTGAGTTGGTTCTGACTAACTTGTGCTACTAGGTCAGATGCCGTGCTCCTTCCTTAAGTGAATGTAACCTGACCTGGCTGGGTCGGGGCATTGGCTTAAGCCGGTGGGAGACTTGGACTTGCCTCGCATGGGCCAGTAGGCCTGTTGCAGTGTTCCTTCTTTCTTATGTTCTTATGTGTCTGGTCTAGTAACACAGGTGCTCACTTGGTGTCTGGTCTAGTAACACAGGTGCTCACTTGGTGTCTGGTCTAGTAACACAGGTGCTCACTTGGTGTCTGGTCTAGTAACACAGGTGCTCACTTGGAGTTAACCCTCTCCAGGTAAACTCCAGGTAGTCAGGTCACTTCCACTTAAGGAAGGAGCACGGCATCTGACCTAGTAGCACAAGCTAGTCAGGTCCAACTCACACCCACCCACACCCACTCATGTATTTATCTAACCTATTTTTAAAACTACACAACGTCCCAGCCCCTATGGCGGTACTCGGGAGTTTGTTCCACTCATCCACAACTCTATTACCAAACCAGTGCTTCCTATATCCTTCCTGAATCTGAATAAGTAGTTGAAGCTGAGGGGTTGTGCTAGTTTACTGAGGTGTTTCAAGACATCTCGAGCCATGCTCAGACATCTCAAGCCATGCTCAGACATCTCAAGCCATGCTCAGACATCTCAAGCCATGCTCAGACATCTCAAGCCATGCTCAGACATCTCAAGCCATGCTCAGACTTCCCAAGCCATGCTCAGACATCTCAAGCCATGCTCAGACATCTCAAGCCATGCTCAGACATCTCAAGCCATGCTCAGACATCTCAAGCCATGCTCAGACATCTCAAGCCATGCTCACACGAACATAACGCAGCCCAGAACTTGTAGTTCTGAGTGAGTTACAGGTCACACTACCAGGACATACCTGAGTGAGATTTACAGGTCACACCACCAGTACATGGGTGAGATTTACAGGTCACAGCAGTACATATATGGGTGAGTGTTACAGGTCACACACCAGTACATACCTGGGTGAGTGTTACAGGTCACAAACAGATCTACCTAAGCGAAGAGTACAAGAGTATATATATATGGGGCATAGTGACGTGGAGAGCCAGTATGTTGTTGGTATTTAATACCATTCATCTCCATGGGGTCAGTAAGGTGGCAGCACTGTAGCACGGCCACCTTGCCACGTTTCGTCCCTATAGCCTTAATTGTAAGGCTAATTTAATTGTAATGCCTCGATGAACTAATATCCCGTCTATTGTATAATTACACGGTTAGACTAGGCTAGGAATGTAAGTTGAATAGCTTAGTATATCCAATGTTGTGACTTTAAGCCAGGTATAACCGAGGCAGGTTTGGGAGCCAGAAGGCTGGCCTAGCGGCCTAGGGACGCCAGTCACTAAAGATCTCTTGAACGGTGAGGGACATACTGACCTCGTCTCGTAACGCCGGGTGTATTAAGTGCCTCACTTCAGGTATTTCGCGGGTTTCCTGAAGGACTTGGTAACCTGTTACCCCAGGAGACCTCATGCGGTGAGTTTCTGTTATCTGTGTTAGATAATGCGCGTATTGTGGGTACGATAATGTTATGTAGATAAATGGTTCACAGAACCGACATTTCGCCACTGTTTGGCGAAATGTTTCCACGATAACGATACCCAAGTGTTACAAGTGTCTAATTTATCAAGACAATAACAGTGTTTTTCAAGGTGGGCGAAACCGCACAGCTGGAGAATGTAAATTCAGACACATCAATTATGAGAAACTTGTTCAAAATTTTGGAATCTTTATTGAGGAAACATTTCGCCATCTAATATCTTCAATCAAATACAGAGAAAAACGGTGAAAGATGAGGAAATTGAGGTAATCAGTCTCTCAATCTGGAGTCATTGTGTTCAGTCTATCAATCTTCATGGACTGATTACCTCATTGAAGAAGCCACTGACGGGCGAAACGTTTCCTCAGTAAAGATCCCCAAATACTGCACAAGCGTCTCATTCTTCAACTTGTCGGTTCTTTGAACATTACATCGCACTGTACTCCTTGGAACAGTGGAGAGAAAGCTACATCATATTTTGCACCCAGAAAATTTGGAAGGATTAGTCCCAAATCTGCACACAGAAAATACTCCCTATTAAAACAAGAGGCTTGGCAGACTGTGCTAAATAACTGTAATAAGAAGAACATAAGAAAGAAGGAACACTGCAGCAGGCCTACTGGCCCATGCGAGGCAGGCCCAATTCTCCCACCGACTTAAGCCAATGCCCCGACCTAGTCAGGTCAATCACATTCACTTAGTAGCACAAGCTAGTCAGGTCCAACTCACACCCACCCACACCCACTCAGTAAGTAAGTAAGTAAGTTTATTCAGGTATACACAAATACAGTTACATAGATTATTATACATAGCATATGTGTAGAAAACCTAGGATAACACAAAAAAGTCAGACAGAGTGACTTATTTCCATTTATCTAACCTATTTTTAAAACTACATAACGTCTTAGCAACAGCCTGGTTGACCAGGCAAGCACCAGACGAGCCTGGTCCATGGCCGGGCTCAGAGAGTAGATACTCTCGAAACTCTTCAAAGGTATTCAAAGGTATATCTATGACGGTACTCGGGAGTTTGTTCCACTCATCCACAACTCTATTACCAAACCAATGCTTTCCTATATCCTTCCTGAATCTGAATTTTTTCAACTTAAATTCATTGCTGCGAGTCCTGTCTTGGCTAGATATTTTTAGCACGCTATTTACATCCCCTTTATTTATTCCTGTTTTCCATTTATACACCTCAATCATATCCCCCCTAATTCTACGCCTTTCTAGAGAGTGCAGATTCAGGGCCTCAGTCTATCCTTTCTGATACATGGGATCAACTTTGTCATCCTCCTTTGTACGTTTTCCAGTGCATTTATATCCATTCTGTAATACGGTATGATGACTGCACTAAGAACACACTTAATGTAAAAGGACCAAGACTTTTCAACACCCTACCCTCGTACATAAAGGGAATTACCAACAAACCCCTGGCTCTCTTTAAGAGGGAACTTGGTAAGATCCCCAAGTCAGTTCCTGAGCTGGATTGTGGTGCTTAAGTTAAACTATGTGTGATTAGCAACAACAGCCTAGTTGACCAGGCGATGAGCAGGAGAGCCTGGCCTCAGGCGAGGGTACTCACTGGTATGTCTCAGCAGGAAGATCAGCAATAGCAGCAGGAAGATCAGCAGCAGCAGGAAGATCAGCAGCAGCAGCAGGAAGATCAGCAGCAGCAGCAGGAAGATCAGCAGCAGCAACAGGAAGAACAGCAGCAGCAGCAGGAAGATCAGCAGCAGCAACAGGAAGCTCAGCATCAGCAGCAGCAACAGGAAGATCAGCATCAGCAGCAGCAGGAAGATCAGCAGCAGCTAGCTGGATTGTGGCATAAGTAACAGTGTGATTAGCAACAAAGCCAGCTGACCAGGCAGAGCAGAGACGCCCAGCAGGACACTGGTATGCCAGCAGGAAGATCAGCAGTAGCAGGAAGATCAGCAGCAGCAGAAGAGCAGAGCAGATCAGCAGCAGCAGGAAGATCAGCAGCAACAGGAAGGAAAGAGCAGCAGCAGGAAGATCAACAGAACAGGAGCAGTAGACAGCAGCAGGAAGAGCAGCAGAAGCAGCAGAAAGATCAGCAGCAGCAGGAAGATCAACAGTAGCAGGAGCAGGAAGAGCAGCAGCAGGAAGATCAACAGCAGCAGGAGCAGGAAGAGCAGCAGCAGGAAGATCAACAGTAACAGGAGCAGTAAGAGCAGCAGCAGGAAGATCAACAGCAGCAGGAGCAGGAAGAGCAGCAGCAGGAAGATCAACAGTAACAGGAGCAGTAAGAGCAGCAGCAGGAAGATCAACAGCAGCAGGAGCAGGAAGAGCAGCAGCAGGAAGATCAGCAGACAGCAGCAGTAAGAGCAGCAGCAGGAAGATCAACAGCAGCAGGAGCAGGAAGAGCAGCAGCAGGAAGATCAACAGTAACAGGAGCAGTAAGAGCAGCAGCAGGAAGATCAACAGCAACAGGAGCAGGAAGAGCAGCAGCAGGAAGATCATCAGCAGCAGCAGGAAGATCATTATCATCAGCAGCAGGAAAATCATTATCATCAGCAGCAGGAAGATCATCATCAGCAGCAGGAAGAGCAGCAACAGCAGGAAGATCATTAGCAGCATGAAGATCAGCAGTAGCAGGAAGATCAGCAGCAGCAGCAGGAAGATCATCGTTAGCAGTAGTAGTAGTAGAATATTCACGTAAAGGCGCTAAACCCGTAAAGGTCTTACCAAAGCCTGGAAATCGGAAGAGTATTTAAATAATCATTTTTGATCCGAGGAAAGGAGAATAACTCCAGTCCCTTGGATCTCAAGGATAAGAAGCAGCACAAAACAGGTGACGTCATACAGAAACACTCTTTACTTAGTGACATCATGCACTAGTAATCACTACCAGTGACGTCATGCATTACAGTAATTCCATTATTCTTGTTGAAGTTGTTATTTATTTCGTAGTTTAAGCCCATTCATTATTTTTTTATTTTCGTTCCTCTTTCAGAAATTAAGGTTATTTGTCGTCTAGTATCGTTTATGGCATACTAATATTTTTGTCCTAATTTATTGCTCTCTCTGTCATTGTAGTTTTTATGTCCTTCCTCTTCTTTATTACGGGTTGCCGGTAATTCCCTTTTATTATTGGCTCGTGCCTTGTAATCAGCGTTTAGTTCTCAGCGTTTGTTACAGTATGAAGAATGAGGCAGGATGGTAGACAACCATCCAGGGAGGTACTATCTTACTGTTGTATGAGTGTGGAACATAGTAGGATGGTAGACAACCATCCAGGGAGGTACTATCTTCCTGTTGTATGAGTGTGGTACATAGTAGGATGGTAGACAACCATCCAGGGAGGTACTATCTTCCTGTTGTATGAGTGTGGTACATAGTAGGATGGTAGACAACCATCCAGGGAGGTACTATCTTACTGTTGTATGAGTGTGGTACATAGTAGGATGGTAGACAACCATCCAGGGAGGTACTATCTTACTGTTGTATGAGTGTGGTACATAGTAGGATGGTAGACAACCATCCAGGGAGGTACTATCTTACTGTTGTATGAGTGTGGTACATAGTAGGATGGTAGACAACCATCCAGGGAGGTACTATCTTACTGTTGTATGATGTGGAACATAGTAGGATGTAGACAACCATCCAGGAGGTACTGTCTTACTGTTGTATGAGTGTGGTACATAGTAGGATGGTAGACAACCATCCAGGGAGGTACTGTCTTACTGTTGTATGAGGTGAACATAGTAGGATGGTAGACAACCATCAGGAGATACTATCTTCCTGATGTATGAGGGGAACATAGTAGGATGGTAGACAACCATCCAGGGAGGTACTATCTTCCTGTTGTATGAGTGTGGAACATAGTAGGATGGTAGACAACCATCCAGGAGGTACTGTCTTACTGTTGTATGGTGTGGACATAGTAGGATGGTAGACAGCCATCCAGGGAGGTACTGTCTTACTGTTGTATGTGTGGTACATAGTAGGATGGTAGACAACCATCCAGGGAGGTACTGTCTTACTGTTGTATGAGTGTGGCATAGTAGGATGTGTAGACAGCCATCGGAGTACTGTCTTACTGTTGTATGAGGTGGTAATAGTAGGATGGTAGACAACCATCCAGGGAGGTGCTATCTTCCTGTTGTATGAGTGTGGAACATAGTAGGATGGTAGACAACCATCCAGGGAGGTGCTATCTTCCTGTTGTATGAGTGTGGAACATAGTAGGATGGTAGACAACCATCCAGGGAGGTGCTATCTTCCTGTTGTATGAGTGTGGAACATAGTAGGATGGTAGACAACCATCCAGGGAGGTACTATCTTCCTGTTGTATGAGTGTGGAACATAGTAGGATGGTAGACAACCATCCAGGGAGGTGCTATCTTACTGTTGTATGTGTGGTACATAGTAGGATGGTAGACAACCATCCAGGGAGGTACTGTCTTACTGTTGTATGAGTGTGGAACATAGTAGGATGGTAGACAACCATCCAGGGAGGTACTGTCTTACTGTTGTATGAGTGTGGAACATAGTAGGATGGTAGACAACCATCCAGGGAGGTGCTGTCTTACTGTTGTATGAGTGTGGAACATAGTAGGATGGTAGACAACCATCCAGGGAGGTACTGTCTTACTGTTGTATGAGTGTGGAACATAGTAGGATGGTAGACAACCATCCAGGGAGGTACTATCTTCCTGTTGTATGAGTGTGGAACATAGTAGGATGGTAGACAACCATCCAGGGAGGTGCTGTCTTACTGTTGTATGTGTGTGGTACATAGTAGGATGATAGACAACCATCGAGGGAGGTACTATCTTACTGTTGTATGTGTGTGGAACATAGTAGAATGGTAGACAACCATCCAGGTAGGTGCTATCTTCCTGTTGTATGAGTGTGGAACATAGTAGGATAGTAGACAACCATCCAGGGAGGTATACTATCTTTCTGTTGTATGAGTGTGGAACGAAAGCTTGTTAAACGTTTTGAACTCTGGTATAACTACTGGTATTTTCTGTCTCATTTACATGTAAGATGTAGATAAATGGTTCAGAGAACCGACAAGTTGATAAATTAGACACATGTAATTAGTCCATCAAACTTCAAGATTGATGGACTGATTACATTGACTCAAGGCTGAGGGACTGATTACCTCAAACTCCTCCTGTTCTTCATTCTCCTTTGTGTGGACTGATAAAGCCACTGTGTGGCGAAACGTTTCCTCAATATGATGATGTACAAGAATTGTATACAATACCGACAAGATTAAATTAAGACAGTGTCTTTATCAATACAAATTCTAGGCATCATGTCGGTATTGTATACCATTCTTGTACAACTTGTGAGACACAGCAACATCATGGAATCTTGATTCTGAGGACCTGTATATAACCTTCTTCACGGCAACGACAACTACTACTACAACTAACCCATCTCTTTGGGTATGATCTACTTCCACTGGGGAATCCCGCCTACCAGTGACTATGCCCTCGTCTGCTACCCGTCCCTTTCCACCTGACGTTAGTATATAAGCGCCAGCCTCCTTGCCTCTGCTCCAGAAACTCCACGACTTCGGTGGTGTTCACACCACTCCAAGGCCGGGGGACTGATTACCTCATCTTTTGTATATAGTTCTACTGTCTTCAAATAATGTCCTAGAATTTGTATTGATAAAGCCACTAGATGCAGAAACGTTTACAATAAAGATACCCAAATGTTGCACATGTGTCTTTATTTCATGTAAGATGATGCTCAAATCGTACAGACTTTTACCCACATTCAACATACACTTAACATTTACGATCCTTAATATGAAGACATCGATAAAAACGCTAGCCACAATTTCGTATCATACTTAGCAGACGATACCAAAGCAATTCCGAACCGAACCTCAGGAGAAGACAAATTGCAATCAGATTTCACTATAGTTTTCTCCTGGGCAATTGAAAATAATTTATCAACAGTAGTGAAGATTAATGGAAGAGACTTGCAGGTAGTGACACTGTAGTGAGAACATTGGACGCAAGTGAGAACATTGGACGCAAGTGAGAACATTGGACGCAAGTGAAACATTGGACACTGAAGTGAGAACAATGGATACTGAAGTGAGAACATTGGACACTGAAGTGAGAACATTGGACACTGAAGTGAGAACATTGGATACTGAAGTGAGAACATTGGACACTGAAGTGAGAACATTGGACACTGAAGTGAGAACAATGGACACTGAAGTGAGAACATTGGACACAAGTGAGAACATTGGACACAAGTGAGAACATTAGACACTGAAGTGAGAACATTGTATACTGAAGTGAGAACATTGTATACTGAAGTGAGAACATTGGACACTGAAGTGAGAACATTGGACATTGAAGTGAGAACATTGGACACTGAAGTGAGAACAATGGACACTGAAGTGAGAACAATGGATACTGAAGTGAGAACATTGGACACTGAAGTGAGAACAATGGATACTGAAGTGAGAACATTGGACACTGAAGTGAGAACATTGGACACTGAAGTGAGAACATTGGATAATGAAGTGAGAACATTGGACACTGAAGTGAGAACATTGGACACTGAAGTGAGAACATTGGACACTGAAGTGAGAACATTGGCTACTGAAGTGAGAACATTATATACTGAAGTGAGAACATTGGATAGATTTCAAACTATGTTGGACAAATACAAAGGAGGATGACAAAGTTGATCCCATGTATCAGAAATCTTCCCTATGAGGATAGACTGAGGGCCTTGAATCTGCACTCTCTAGAAAGGCGTAGAATTAGGGGGATATGATTGAGGTGTATAAATGGAAAACAGGAATAAATAAAGGGGATGTAAATAGCGTGCTAAAAATATCTAGCCAAGACAGGACTCGCAGCAATGGCTTTAAGTTAGATAAATTCAGATTCAGGAAGGATATTGGAAGTAGATGAATGGTTCAGAGAACCGACAAGTTATAAATTAGACACATATGCAACACTTGGGTATCTTTATTGAGGAAACGTTTCGCCACACAGTGGCTTCATCAGTCCATTACAAAGCAGAGAGGGGTAAGGAGAGGAGGAGTTGAGGTAATCAGTCAAGATTGAAGTAATTTATAAGGTGGTTATTATGCCTTAGGTAATGTGATAACACAGCTGTGAGTTAATTTAGGACTCACTTGTCATGGTTAGGTTAGGTAAGTTGAAAATGGCGTAAAATACAGACAAGTTGAAGATTAAAACACAAGTGCAACAGTTGGGTGTCTTTATTGATTAAACGTTTCACCCAC
This sequence comes from Cherax destructor, assembly GCA_009830355.1. NCBI lineage: Eukaryota > Metazoa > Arthropoda > Malacostraca > Decapoda > Parastacidae > Cherax > Cherax destructor. The sequence goes on from WNWK01006535.1 coordinate 40,283, forward strand.
ACAGTAGGCGAAACGTAATCAGTCCATCAACCTTGGAGAAAAAGTGTTTGAGGTGGTCAGGCTGAAGGTTCTCTGTACATTTTCCAGCTCTGCAATTTCGTCTGCTGTGAAGGGGCCGTTAGTGCACAGCAATATTCCAGCCTGGAGAGTGCATAAAATGTTATCATCATTGGTTAGACATCTCTTGTTTTGAAAATTCTAGTTATCCAATCTATCATTTTTCCTTAGTTATGATAATGACATTGTTATGCTCCTTGAATGTAAGATCTTGACATTATCACTCCCAGGTCTCTCACAGTCTTATGTTCTATTGATTGATTTGAATTTGTCTTGTACTTCGAACTTGTTTTTATTTCTTCAGTCCTTCCGTAACCTAGTAACTGAAAATTGACCTCTCTAAACATCTTGTTGTCGGTGGACCACTGGATGATTTAGTGGATGCCACTCATCCAGATTCTTATATCGTCTGCAAAGGATGATTCAGTGCTATGGTTTATGTACCTGTTTAGGTCAGATCTGAGAACGAGAAAGAGAAGTGGGGCGAGTACTGTGACTTGGGGAACAGAACTCTTTAGAACAGCAACAACCTAGTTGACCAGGAGTAAGGCCAGTCTACGAGGATAGAAAATCCTTGAAAACGATTACAGGTACCTCAAACAAGTGCCAGATCAGAGAAGTTGTAAATGATATGTAGTCTCGCTGACGGCTAACAGCAACAGCCTGGTTGATTATATAATAAACAATGTAGATTGGCCTCTAACCTGAACTCTGAGAGGCAAAGAATTTTCTTAGCGGTTACAGACAGGCATACAGAGAGAGAGAGAGAGAGAGAGAGAGAGAGGTAGCGGTGTTAAGTCATCAGGTAGAGAGGTATTATTAATGAGTTGATGGTGTGAGTTGAGTGGTGAACGCTGAGCCAAGATATATGTTTATACTGCCAGCAGCGGGATGCTGCCTTCCTCTGTTGTCTCATTATACTGCCAGCAGCGGGATTCTGCCTTCCTCTGTTGTCTCATTGTTTATACTGCCAGCAGCGGGATGCTGCCTTCCTCTGTTGTCTCATTGTTTATACTGCCAGCAGTGGGATGCTGCCTTCCTCTGTTGTCTCATTGTTTATACTGCCAGCAGCGGGATGCTGCCTTCCTTTGTTGTCTCATTGTTTATACTGCCAGCAGCGGGATGCTGCTTCCGTTGTTTCTTGTTGCCGGTTTCTCTGCCTGGTGATGTTGCCTCTGTTGTCTCATTGTTTTACTGCCAGGGATGCTGCCTTCCTTGTTGTCTCATGTTTTATACCCAGCAGCGGGATGCTGCCTTCCTTGTTGTCTCATTTTTATTGCCAGCAGCGGGATGCTGCCTTCCTTGTTGTCTCATTGTTTATACTGCCAGCAGCGGGTCTGCCTTCCTCTGTTGTCTCATTTTTATACTGCCCAGCGGATGCTGCCTTCCTCTGTTGTCTCATTTTTATTGCCACAGGGATGCTGCCTTCCTCTGTTGTCTCATTGTTATCTGCCAGCAGGGGATGCTGCCTTCCTCTGTTGTCTCATTGTTTATACTGCCAGCGGTGCTGCCTTCCTTGTTGTCTCATTTTTATACTCGCCAGCAGCGGTGCTGCCTTCCTCTGTTGTCATTGTTTACGCAGGCTCCTTCCTTTGTCTCTTGTTTATACTGCCAGCAGGGATGCTCCTTCTTTTTGTCTCATTTTATACGCCAGCGCGGGATGCCTCCGTTGCTCATTGCTTTTGTCTCATTGTTTATCGCCGCACGGATGCTCCTTCTTTTGTCTCATTGTTTTACTCAGCAGCGTGATGCTGCCTTCCTTGTTGTTCATTGTTTATACTGCCAGCGGGTCTTTCCTTCCATTGTTTTCTCAGCAGCGTGCTCCCTGTTTCTCTTGTTATACTCCAGCTTCTGCCCCTGTGTTGCTCTTTTTATGCCAGCGGGGATGCTGCCTCCGGTTCTCCATTGTTTCTATTGTTTAGCGCGCAGCTGGATGCGCCTTCCTTGTTGTCTCTTGTTTATACTCGCAGCGGGATGCTGCCTTCCTCTGTTGTCTTTTGTTATACTGCCAGCAGCGGTGCTGCCTTCCTTTCTTTGTTTATACTGCCAGCAGCGGGATGCTGCCTTCCTTTTGTCTTTTTTATACTGCCAGCAGCGGATGCTGCCTTCTCTGTTGTCTCATTGTTTATACGCCAGCAGCGGATGCTGCTTCTCTGTTGTCTCATTGTTTATACGCCAGCAGTGTGCTTTTCTCCTTGTCGGTTTCTCATGCGGGATGCTCTTGCTTTCTGTCTCTGTTTTATCTGCCATCGCGGATGCTCCTTCCTTTCTCATGTTTATACTCAGCCGTGTGATCTGCCTCCTGTTGTCTCTTGTTTATACTGCGCGGATGTTTCCTGTTGTCTCATTGCTTCTCTGCCAAGCGGGATCTGCCTTCCTCTGTTGTCTCATTTTTATACTGCCAGAGTGCCTGCCTTCTGTTGTCTATTGTTTATATGCCAGCAGCATGCTGTCTTCCTTGTTTTATTGTTTACGCCAGCAGGGGATGCTGCCTTCCTCTGTTTCTCATTGTTTATACTGCCAGCGGGATGCTGCCTTCTTGTTGTCTCTTTTTATACTGCCAGCAGCGGGATGCTGCCTTCCTCTGTTGTCTCATTGTTTATACTGCCAGCAGCGGGATGCTGCCTTCCTCTGTTGTCTCATTGTTTATACTGCCAGCAGCGGGATGCTGCCTTCCTCTGTTGTCTCATTGTTTATACTGCCAGCAGCGGGATGCTGCCTTCCTCTGTTGTCTCATTGTTTATACTGACATCAGCGGGATGCTGCCTTCCTCTGTTGTCTCATTGTTTATACTGACATCAGCGGGATGTTGTCTGCCTCTGCTGCCAGCAAAGTTATTCTCTCCTTGCTTAGATCGAATCAGTATACCTCCTATCCCACAAGCACTATGTGACTCCTACAGATTTAGGGCCTTTCCATGTTTAAATCAAAACAACTGTGAATGACATTAGTCTTGAATGCCTGATGCATTTTTTTAAATGGGTTAATCGTTTCTCGAGTGTAGACTATGAAGTTGCTAATCTAGCATTCTGTTCAGTAGCTAGAGAATGCATCGTCTGGTCTGCTTCAAACTCTCTGCGCTGACACTATTTTCCTAACAGGAAGCTCTCTTGATTTTAGGTTGTGTAAGGTTTTAGTGTTCCAATTTTATTAACTGAATTGGTTTGTGAAATAATATGAAAATGTGAAACAATAAGAGAATGTGAAACAATAGGAGAATGTGAAACAATAGGAAAATGTGAAATAATAGGAAAATGTGAAATAATAGGAGAATGTGAAACAATAGGAGAATGTGAAACAATAGGAAAATGTGAAATAATAGGAAAATGTGAAATAATAGGAGAATGTGAAATAATAGGAAAATGTGAAATAATAGGAGAATGTGAAATAATAGGAGAATGTGAAACAATAAGAGAATGTGAAACAATAGGAAAATGTGAAATAATAGAAAAATGTGAAATAATAGGAAAATGTGAAATAATAGGAGAATGTGAAATAATAGGAGAATGTGAAACAATAAGAGAATGTGAAATAATAGGAAAATGTGAAATAATAGGAGAATGTGAAATAATAGGAGAATGTGAAACAATAGGAAAATGTGAAACAATAGGAGAATGTGAAATAATAGGAGAATGTGATCAGACGTAAATCACAGTGTTTGACTTTTTTTTGGGGTTATAGGTTAAATTTTCACAATGTACTTGTATATGTTGGTAACATCTGTCTGCTCTCTAGGCCGTTGTAAATATGTTTATATGTTATGTTCTCAAATCTTAGAGCGTATTTTATTACGAACGAAGATATTTATTAAACCTTTGTAGTAAAATTGTCTTGAGCCAACAGACTGTTGAACCAACCAGACTGTTGAACCAACCAGACTGTTGAACCAACCAGACTGTTGAACCAACCAGACTGTTGAACCAACCAGACTGTTGAACCAACCAGACTGTTGAACCAACCAGACTGGAAAACACCTGCCTAGACCTTATATTTATGAACAATGAGGATCTGGTCCGGGACATAACGGTGTCGAAACAATCCAGACTAATCAAGTACAGTGGCACATAGCCTCACAACATAATCAAGGTACAGAGGTGCGTGACACTAGCCTGGGTCCACAACATAATCAGGTACAGAGGTGCGTGACACTAGCCTGGGTCCACAACATAATCAAGGTACAGAGGTGCGTGCACACTAGCCTGGGACCACAACATAATCAAGGTACAGAGGTGCGTGCACACTAACCTGGGTCCACAACATAATCATGGTACAGAGGTGCGTGCACACTAACCTGGGACCACAACATAATCAAGGTACAGAGGTGCGTGTACACTAGCCTGGGACCACAACATAATCAAGGTACAGAGGTGCGTGTACACTAGCCTGGGACCACAACATAATCAAGGTACAGAGGTGCGTGTACACTAGCCTGGGACCACAACATAATCAAGTACAGAGGTGTGCACACTAGCCGGGACCACAACATAATCAAGGTACAGAGGTGCGTGCACACTAGCCTGGGACCACAACATAATCAAGGTAGAGGTGTGCACACTAGCCTGGGACCACAACATAATCAAGGTACAGAGGTGCGTGCACACTAGCCTGGGACCACAACATAATCAAGGTACAGAGGTGCGTGCACACTAGCCTGGGACCACAACATAATCAAGGTACAGAGGTGCGTGCACAGTGACCTGGGTCCGAGAAGAACGATAGCTCATTAGGGCGAATTCAAATTCAGCTTCATGAAGAAAAATATAAAGTGGGACCAAATAAATGGTGAGGGTAACGATATACGCTGGGCAGACTATGACCATTGGTGATGTAAACGAGTTCTTCAGAAGGCGGCTTGGCCTCCAAGTGTGCTCCAGACCTTTACTGCAAAGGTGGAGTGAGGCGCTCCCTGTACAGGTGGAGACAATGGATAACAAATCTTCTCAAAGGCTGCAGTCTCTCTGAAGAATAAAGAAACTCTGGTTAGAGATATGGAGAACACTCAACACAAAGTGATTGCATCATAGAGTCCAGGAGAGTCAGAGGAAGCAAAGAACCATAAATGAAATTAGACAAAATCCCAAATATTTCTTTCATGCAAAATCCAGGACGAAAAGCACATACAGTATAAGACGTTTGCTTTAAGGATATGGAACATGCACTGATGACAATAAGGAAATGAGTGAAATTCTGAAGTCATGATGTGACTCAGTGTTCAGTGAGCAACTCATCAGTCTACAGATCAAAGAACCTAACGAGTTTTTCATGAGATTCAAAAACACCGCCGACAATTTCTGATATAGTACTTTCCTCAGTTGACTGTGAAGAAGCCACCCTCAACATGCCCATGACTGTGAAGCCACCCACAACATGCCCATGACTGTGAAGAAGCCACCCACAACATGCCCATGACTTCACCCTTACATGCACCCATATGGACACAACCCCCAGACATACTCCTACACAACCCCCAGACATACTCCTACACAACCCCCAGATACACTCCTACACAATCCCCAGACATACTCGAACACTCTCCCCACACGCACTCCTACACCCTCCCCAGACACACTCGAACACCCTCCCCACACGCACTCCAACACCCTCCCCAGACACACTCCAACACGCACTCCAACACCCTCCCCACACGCACTCCAACACCCTCCCCACACGCACTCCTACACCCGATATAGATAAAAACACTTGCCACAGTTCTGTATTATCCTTTGCAGACGACACTAAAATAAGCATGAAAGTCACCTCAGTAGAAGACACTGAAAAATTGCAGGAATATATAAGAAGGTTTTGCAGTGGGCATGAAAGGAATGAAGAACACAAAAGGGACATTGTATACAAAACTCGAGAGGATCACCGAATAGAATAAAAGGAGCACGTGAAAGATCTGGGAGTAATTATGTCGGCTGACCTTTCAAAGAACATAAAGCAAGCTTCACGACAGTCAGAAAAATGATGTAATGAATAATGAGAACTTTCAAAACGTGGGATATAGTGCCAGTGGTGATGCTTTTCAAATCACTTGTGCTCTCTTACTTAGAGTATTGTTCAGTGTTGACGGCTTCTTTCGGGACAAGAGGTATATTAGAGCTCTAACATATACAGAGATCATTTATGGCCCACACAGACCCTATAAAACATTTAAATTATTGGGAACGCTCCAAGCTCCTAAATATGTACTCACTAGAGCAGAGGGGAGAGAGATACATAATAATATATACCTGGAAAGTACTCAAGGGTCTGGTCCCAAATCTGCACACTGCCATAACAACATACTGGAGTGAGAGATATGGGAGGAAGTGCAAAATAAACTCAGTGAAAAGCAGGGTTGCAATGAATACAATAAGAGAACACTGTATCAACATCCGGGGTCCCAGACTATTCAACATCTTACCAGAAGATATCAGAAACACGGCTGGAACAAGTGTAGAAGCCTTCAAGAGGAAACTGGACAAGTATCTTCACCAGGTTCCAGATCAACCAGGTTGTGATGGATATGTGGGTCAGCGGGCCTCCAGGAGCAACAGCCTGGTTGACCAGGCAAGCACCAGACGAGCCTGGCCCATGGCCGGGCTCAGAGAGTAGAAAAACTCTCGAAACTCATCAAGTGTATATCATTCCCCACACACTCTTATACACCCACACCCTCCCCTTCCACGCACACACTCCATCACCCCTCCACACACTCCATCATCCCTCCACACACTCCACCCCTCCACGCACTCCATCACCCCTACATACACTCCATCACCCCTACACACACTCCATCACCCCTACATACACTCCATCACTCCCACACACTCCCTCACCCCTCACACACATTCCACTCACACACACACTTCACTCCCACTCCATCACTCCCACACACACTCCATCACTCCCACTGGTGTTGATGGCTGCGGACACTCGTGTTTGAACTCCGTCAAATTTCCGTTTTTCTGGGTGTCCCAGAGTGTCCCAGAGTGTCCCAGAGGGGCCAGAGCGAGGGAAATAGTCGTGTGAAACCCATAAAGTGCATATACTCATTTAAACCCCCACATAAAGGAAATGTCAGTGAGCACTGAAGAGAGAAAAATTAGAATATAGTGTCAAGTGTAGTGTCGTGCCTCAGCCAGTGTTCCCGTTGCAGCTGTTACTGTTTATGGTGCCACAACAGGAAATTGTTTGTGACTGGAAGTGAACGTAGATCAGTGAGAGGAAGTTAGGATCAGCGCGTAGCACAAAATTCAGTACGGCTACCTGGGGTCTACCTGGGGTCTACCTGGAGGGTATTCCGGTGATCAATGCCCCTGCGGCCCGGTCCATGACCAGGCCTCCTGGTGAATCAGGGCCTGATCAACGAGGCTGTTACTGCTGGCTGCACGTAGTCCAACGTACGAACCACAGCCTGGCTGATCCGGTACTGACTTTAGGTATCTGTCCAGCTCCCTCTTGAAGACAACCAGGGGTCTATTGGTAATTCCCCTTATGGCTGGTGGGAGGCTGTTGAACAGTCTTGGGCCCCGGACACTTAATGTGTTTTAGTGTACCAATGGCGCCTGGGGGTATGTTGCATCGCCTGCCAAGTCTGCTGTCGTTGGGAGTGATTTCTGTGTGCAGGTTAAGGACCAGTCCCTCAGGATCTTCCAGGTGTAGATTATGATGTATCTTTCTCGCCTGTGCTCCAGTGAGTACAAGTCAAGTGCTTCTCCAAGTGTTCCCAGCAGTTAAGGTGTTTGATGGAACTTATACGTGCAGTAAAGGTTCTCTGTACATTCTCTAGAGCTGCAGTTTCACCTGCCTTGAATGGAGATGTTAATGTACAGCAGTATTCCAGCCTAGAGAGAACAAGTGATTTAAAAAGGATCATCATTGGCTTGGCATCTCTTGTCTTGAATGTTCTCATTATCCATCCTATCAGTTTCCTCGCAGATGTGATAGTGGCATTGTTGTGGTCCTTGAAGGTGAGGTCTTCGGACATTACCACACCCAGGTCCTTCACATTACTTTTCCGCTCTATTGTGTGATTGGAGTTTGTAATATACTCAGTCCTAGCTATTATTTCCTCCAGTTTTCCATAACGGAGTAGTTGGAATTTGTCTTCATTGAACATCATATTGTTCTCTGTTGCCCATTGGAAAACTTGGTTTATATCTTCTTGGAGATTTGCCGTGTCCTCAATGATCGTATCCAGTCTCGAAGCCGTGTACCTGGTGTCAGTCAGTGCCGTGTACCTGGTGTCAGTCAGTGCTGTGTACCTAGTGTCAGTCAGTGCTGTGTACCTGGTGTCAGTCAGTTGCTGTCCTGGCTGTCAGTCAGGCTGTGTGTATGTGTGTGTGTGTGTGTGTGTGTGTGTGTGTGTGTGTGTGTGTCGCATTCGAATGTTCAGCAGCGTGTGAACCTGGTGTCCGTGCGTGAAGCAAGGGTCAGTCAGGGTGCGTGTCGTGTGTGTTGTGTGTGTGTGTGTGTGTGTGTGTGTGTGTTGGTGTGTGTGTGTGTGTGTGTGTGTGTGTGTCTGTGTGCTGCTGTGTACCTGGTGTCAGTCAGTGCTGTGTACCTAGTGTCAGTCAGTGCAGTGCTGTGTACCTGGTGTCAGTCAGTGCCGTGTACCTGGTGTCAGTCAGTGCTGTGTACCTAGTGTCAGTCAGTGCTGTGTACCTGGTGTCAGTCAGTGCTGTGTACCTGGTGTCAGTCAGTGCTGTGTACCTAGTGTCAGTCAGTGCTGTGTACCTAGTGTCAGTCAGTGCTGTGTACCTGGTGTCAGTCAGTGCTGTGTACTTAGTTTCAGTCAGTGCTGTGTACCTAGTGTCAGTCAGTGCTGTGTACCTGGTGTCAGTGCTGTGTACCTGTGTCAGTCAGTGCGTGTACCTGGTGTCAGTGCTGTGTACCTGGTGTCAGTGCTGTGTACCTGGTGTCAGTCAGTGCTGTGTACCTGGTGTCAGTCAGTGCTGTGTACCTAGTGTCAGTCAGTGCTGTGTACCTAGTGTCAGTCAGTGTTGTGTACCTGGTGTCAGTGCTGTGTACCTAGTTTCAGTCAGTGCTGTGTACCTAGTGTCAGTCAGTGCTGTGTACCTGGTGTCAGTCAGTGCTGTGTACCTAGTGTCAGTCAGTGAGGTGTACCTGGTGTCAGTGCTGTGTACCTGGTGTCAGTGCTGTGTACCTAGTGTCAGTGAGGTGTACCTGGTGTCAGTGCTGTGTACCTAGTGCCAGTGAGGTGTACCTGGTGTCAGTGCTGTGTACCTAGTGCCAGTGAGGTGTACCTGGTGTCAGCTCCTCAGTGATGGCAGGTGAGAATGTCACAATATCTCAGTGGTAGCTAAATACAAAAACAAATCCTTAATTGGTTAACCAGACTGTTGCTGCTACAAAACTCAAGAGGGTCACCAAATAGAACGAAAGGAACACGTAAAAGACCTGGGAATAATTATGTCAGCTGACCTTTCTTTTAAAGACCATAACAAGACAAAGATCACGACAGCCAGGAAGATGACGGGGTGGGTATTGAGAACTTTCAAAACAAGGGAAATAATGCCGATGGTGACACTCTTCAAATCACTAGTGCTCCCTCACTTAGAATATTGCTCAGTGTTGACGGCCCCGTTCAAAGCAGGAGAAATATCAGAGCTGGAACAAATTCAGAGATCGTTTACGGCTCACATTGAGCCAGTAAAGCACCTAAATTACTGGGAACGCTTTCAAGTCTTGAACATGTACTCATTGGAGCGGAGGAGAGAGATACATAATAATATATACCACTGTTGTTGTTGTTGTACTGTTGTTGCTGATAGCACTGTTGCTGCTGGTACTGTTGTTGTTGCTGCTGCTGGTACTGTTGCTGTTGCTAGTACTGTTGTTGTTGCTGCTGCTGGTACTGCTGGTGTGGCTGGTGGTGGCGGCGGTGGTACTGCTGCTGGTACTGCTGGTAGTGGTGGCGGTACTGCTGCTATGTAAGTTATGGCAGTATTAAAGTGAAGTAAAGCTGGGTCATAAATAAAGCTACAACAGCCTCCCACTTCACTCAGTAAATAACGACCTCCATTTTGACTTGTGGAGGCGCCTTCCCTAACGTGTGGCGGGAAATTACCTCAACTTGATTTGTGGCGGGAAATAACTTGATTTATGGCGGGAAATAACTTGATTTGTGGTGGGGAATAATTTGATTTATGGCGGGAAATAACTTGATTTGTGGTGGGAAACATTGACTTGTGGGAAATGACTTGTGATGGGAAATTACTTGACTTGTTGTGGGAAATCAATTTTGTCAAGACATCAGTTTTGGCGGGAAATCATTTTTTGGTGGGAAATCATTTTTGGCGGGAAACCATTTATGGCGGTAAATCATTTTTGGAGGGAAATTATTTTTGTCAGTAAAACATTTTTGGCGGTAAATAACTTGTTTCAATAACTGGTGGTATAAAGTTGCTGTTTTGTAGTGCGATATAACTTGATTTTGTGGCGCAAAATCAAGTTATTTCTGGGATCACCAAGAGACCCACTAGCTGACCTCAATAGAGAACCTTTTAAGTTCCTTAGGTTAGTGCATGATCAATCAGGCTATGGTTAAAAAAACGTGGGACTGCGTTCCTGTGGCTCATCTGTGTCTTTAACTTTCAACTGTGTCCTCTAGTACCTGTTTCCTGCCTCTCAAACAACCTATCTGAGTCTTCCATCGTAGCTCACGGCCCTTTTCTTCTGATGTTGCTATGAAGCAGTTTTGGTTGAGACAGTCACTGCCTCGCATGGGCCAGTAGGCCTGCTGCAGTGTTCCTTCTTTCTTATGTACTTAGGTTAGGTGAGATTCGTCAGGAAACAGGACAAGTGTTTCCTGACGCTGGTCTTAGTCATATGATGCCCCGCAACTGGAGCTTTTGGCTATCTGACCGAGGCCTTCTACTGGCTTACCCGTCCACCGCTTTAGAAATTTATGTTCATTTTTAGTGTTCAGCCTCTCTCCTCTCTCTTCCATATTCATTCCTGGCTAATCTGCTAACTTTCCCATTCTCATCTGTTCTGCTCTTTCTCTAGTTTTCCCATGATCTTAGCCATATATTGTTTTTTTTGCCTCTACGTCTCTGGTTGAACGAGGCTTCTCTTCGTCTTTACTATTTACCCTTCTGAGTATCAAGTTCTCCTCTAGCTCCCGGCACTTTCCAGCTAGGTACTCCATCTCGTCCTCTGACTTTCCTTGTAGTTAGCTTTCCTGCTGCTCTACATTCAGAAATTCAGATCAACCAGGCTGTGACGGATATGTGGGGCAGCGGGCCTCTAGCAGCAACAGCCTGATTGACCAGGCAAACACCGGCCCATGGCCGGGGTCAGAGAGTAGAGAAACTCTCGAAACTCTTCAAAGGTGTGATATATATATATATATATATATATATATATATATATATATATATATATATATATATATATATATATATATATATATATATATATATATATATATAATATATATATATATAGGTGCTTCTCAGCACCCACACCTGCTGTTATTCCCTCTGCGTTTAGATCTACGTAAAATACCAGAGAACTCAAAGAGCTCATTTGCATAAAAGAGGCAATAGAACACTTGCCAAAAATTACAGAGTTTTATGGAATAGCACAACCCAAACCATTATGGATTTAGGGCTCCAAGACTATGCTTATCACAGCTACTAAACCACTCTGACAGAATTACGGAGGCGTTGGAAGAAAACCAAAACGCAGATGTGATATACACGGACTTTGCAAAGTCATTTGTAAAGTGTGATTGCACATAGTATGAGAGCTATATATACTAGATATAACGAGGAAACTAGGAAAGTGGATATTCAACTTTCTGACAGAGAGAACACAGTGTTATAGTAACCAGAGCAAAGTGTCCCGTAGCTTGATCGCTAGCGCACTCACCTCACACACTGAAGTCCGTGGTTCGATCCCAGGTACAGGTGGAAACATTAGGACGTGTTTCCTTAAGACACCTGCTGTCCTTGTTCACCTGTACCCCAAGACATTGTCCTGGCGCCTCTGTTGTTTCTCATCCTCATAGCAGACATAAAAACACTCGTCACAGTTTTGTATATTTGCGGATTATACCAAAATAAACATGAAAATCAACTCAATGGAAGACGGGGGAAGATATAAGCAAAATTTTCCATCTGTTTAGGTATGTAAATAATGAAGAACTCAAACGGGACACTGTATACAAAACTGAAGAGGACCATCAAATAGAACGAAAGGAACACGTGAAAGATTTTGGAGTAATTATGCCAGCTGACTATACTCTTAGGGTATATAATGAGAACCTTCAAAACAAGGCAAATAATGCCAGTGGTCACACTATTCAAATCTCCTGTGCTCTCTCGCTTGGAACATTGTTCAGTGTTGACGGCTTCTTGCAGGGTACGAGAGATATTACAACTGGAACAAAGATCATTTACATCCCACATAGAGCCAGTAAAACATTTAAATTACATTGAGCACATATTTAGGACTCAGTCGTAAATATGTACTCACTGGCCTGAGTACATATTTACGACTTTGAGTAATATATACATGTACTTGGAAAGTACTTGAAGGCCTTGTTCCAAACCTGCACACTGCCATAACAACATACTGGAGTGAGAGATATGGAAGGAAGTGCAAAATAAGCTCAGTGACAAGCAGGGGTGCGGTGGTCAGGTGGGTGCTGTGTGTGTGGTCAGGTGGATGCTGTGTGTGTGGTCAGGTGGATGCTGTGTGTGTGGTCAGGTGGGTGCTGTGTGTGTGGTCAGGTGGGTGCTGTGTGTGTGGTCAGGTGGGTGCTGTGTGTGTGGTCAGGTGGATGCTGTGTGTGTGGTCAGGTGGATGCTGTGTGTGTGGTCAGGTGGATGCTGTGTGTGTGGTCAGGTGGATGCTGTGTGTGTGGTCAGGTGGGTGCTGTGTGTGTGGTCAGGTGGATGCTGTGTGTGTGGTCAGGTGGATGCTGTGTGTGTGGTCAGGTGGGTGCTGTGTGTGTGGTCAGGTGGGTGCTGTGTGTGTGGTCAGGTGGATGCTGTGTGTGGTATCAATATCCGGGGTCCCAGACTATTCAACATCTTACCAGAAGATATCAGAAACACTGCTGGAACCAGTGTAGAAGCCTTCAAGAGGAAACTGGACAAGTATCTTCACCAGGTGCCAGATCAACCAGGTTGTGATGGATATGTGGGTCAGCAACAATCTGGTTGACCAGACAAACACAAGCCTGGTCCAGGGCCAGGCTGCAGGAGTAGGAAAACTCTCGAAACATACCAAGGGTATGACAAAGATACCTTCCCCTCACCTTTATCCCCTCACCTTTATCCCCTCACATTCATCTCACCCCAGCTTCCTCTCTCCTGAACATTGACCTTCAGACACACCCTTCTTCCTCTCCTGTCCGTACATCTCCCCTCCTGTCCGTACATCTCCCCTCCTGTCCGTACATCTCCCCTCCTGTCCGTACATCTCCCCTCCTGTCCGTACATCTCCCCTCCTGTTCGTACATCTCCCCTCCTGTCCGTGCATCTCCCCTCCTGTCCGTGCATCTCTCCTGTCCGTGCATCTCCCCCTAATGTCCGTGCATCTCCCCTTTCCTATCTCCTCCCCTCCTCTCTTCCGTCCCCCTTCCCCTCTCGGTCCACCCCATACATCCCTTCTTCCTCTTACCTCCCCTCTCCTTCACATTCCCTCGCGTCTCCTCTCACTCCAACCCTCCGCCATTCCCCTCCTTTCCCCCTGTGCTCAGTAACAGAAGGGAAGGGGAGGGGAGGGGGTTGTTACACAGCTTTGCCTTTGTTTACTCTGAGTCATTTAACAAACACAAGTTTTCCTCAACACTGAGTTAAAGAGTATTGGTTTTTCTATAAGAGACCAGACGACTTTACCTGTGTGTGTGTGTGTGTGTGTGTGTGTGTGTGTGTGTGTGTGTGTGTGTGCTGTGTGTGTACTCACCTAATTGTGGTTGCAGGGTCGAGACTCAGCTCCTGGCCCCGCCTCTTCGCTGTCCGCTACTGGGTCTCTGCTCTCCCTGCTCCATGAGCTTTATCATACCTCGTCTTAAAGCTATGTATGGTTCCTGCCTCCACTACATCATTTGCTAGACTATTCCACTTCCTGACTACTATATGGCTGAAGAAATGCTTCCTAACATCCCTTTGACTCATCTGAGTCTTCAACTTCCAATTGTGTCCCCTTGTTTCTGTGTTCCCTCTCTGGAACATCCTGTCACTATCTACCTTGTCGATTCCCCGCAGTATTTTGTATGTCGTTATCATGTCTCCTCTAACCCTTCTGTCCTCCAGTGTTGTCAGGCCGATTTCCCTTAACCTTTCTTCATAGGACAGACCCCTGAGTTGTGGAACTAACCTTGTCGCAAACCTTTGCACTTTATCTAGTTTCTTTACGTGCTTGACCAGGTGTGGGTTCCAGACTGGTGCTGCATATTCTAGTATGGGTCTAACGTACACGGTGTACAGTGTCTTGAACGATTCCTTATTAAGGTATCGGAACGCTAATCTTAGGTGTGTGTCTGTGTGTGTATACTCACCTAATTGTGGTTGCAGGGGTCGAGACTCAGCTCCTGGCCTGTACTCACCTAGTTGTGGTTGCAGGGGTCGAGTCATAGCTCCTGGCTATGTGTGTGTGTGTTTGTGTACTCACCTAATTGTGGCTGCAGGGTCGATACACAGCTCCTGGCCCCGCCTCTTCACTGACCGCTACTAGATCCTCTCTGTCCATGCTCCATGAGCTTTATCATACCTCGTCTTAAATCTATGTATGGTTCCTGCCTCCACTACATCACTTGCTAGACTATTCCACTTCCTGACAACTCTGTGACTGAAGAAATACTTCCTAACATCCCTTTGACTCGTCTGAGTCTTCAACTTCCAATTGTGACCTCTTGTTTCTGTGTCCCATCTCTGGAACATCCTGTCTCTGTCCACCTTATCTATTCCACGCAGTATTTTGTATGTCGTTATCATGTCATGTGCGTGCATGCGTGCGTGTGTGTGTGTGTGTGTGTGTGTGTGTGTGTGTGTGTGTGTGTGTGTGTGAAAGAGCGAGAGAGAGACAGCACATGAAGTTGAATGGAGGTATGTAGCAAGAGAGAGAAAAGGGAAGTGAGAAATAAGGAGGGATGGAGGGGGGGGAGGGTCGAAGGGGTGGTAAGGTCATTAACAATTTCTATTGACCTTTCAACTAATATCTACATTATACAAAGCTTTGACCTTTCAACTAATATCTACATTATACAAAGCTTCAACAAACTTTCTCTTCTAAAATCCCAAATACCTGTACACTCAGAACTTTTGATCTGTCCTAAACAATTTCCAAACTTATTTAAGTTGGCAACTTTAGAACGCTGACTCAAAGTTGATTTCAAACTTTAAATATGATTTTATTACCTCAAAACATAAAGCGTTATTGTTTTCAGATTTTTTTGTGGATAGAAAAATAGTTTGGATGACTCCGTGGCTCAGTTGGTAGCGTCGTCCTAAGCTACCTGGAGTCTACCTGGGTTCGATCCCCGGCAAGGGTTGAAACACTGGGCGTGTTCCCTTACACCTGCAGTAAGTAGGTACCTGGGTGTTAGTGGACTGGTGTGGGTGGCTTCCTGAGGTAGGATAACATATCTTAGACTGTAAATTCAACTGTATAAAACTGTTGTGGAGGTAAGACCTGATCTGACCTGTCATACCTGTGACAGGTGTCAAGAATTATACTATCCTCATAGCTTTCGTCAAGCCATAAGTATAGGAAATTAACAGCAACAACCTGGTTGACCAGGCAGAGAGAAGACTTTTGAAACCAGTCACGGGTATATTACAGGTGGGTGCTGTGTGTGTGTGGTCAGGTGGGTGCTGTGTGTGTGTGGTCAGATGGGTGCTGTGTGTGTGTGGTCAGGTGGGTGCTGTGTGTGTGGTCAGGTGGGTGCTGTGTGTGGTCAGCAGGGTGCTGTGTGTGGTCAGCAGGGTGCTGTGTGTGTGGTCAGGTGGGTGCTGTGTGTGTGGTCAGGAGGGTGCTGTGTGTGTGGTCAGGAGGATGCTGTGTGTGTGGTCAGCAGGGTGCTGTGTGTGTGGTCAGGAGGATGCTGTGTGTGTGGTCAGCAGGGTGCTGTGTGTGTGGTCAGGAGGGTGCTATGTGTGTGGTCAGGTGGGTGCTGTGTGTGTGGTCAGGTGGGTGCTGTGTGTGGTCAGCAGGGTGCTGTGTGTGGTCAGCAGGGTGCTGTGTGTGTGGTCAGGTGGGTGCTGTGTGTGTGGTCAGGAGGGTGCTGTGTGTGTGGTCAGGAGGATGCTGTGTGTGTGGTCAGCAGGGTGCTGTGTGTGTGGTCAGGAGGGTGCTGTGTGTGTGGTCAGGAGGGTGCTGTGTGTGTGGTCAGGAGGGTGCTGTGTGTGTGGTCAGGAGGGTGCTGCTGTGTGTGTGGTCAGGTGGATGCTGTGTGGTCAGCAGGGTGCTGTGTGTGTGGTCAGCAGGGTGCTGTGTGTGTGGTCAGATGGGTGCTGTGTGTGTGGTCAGGAGGGTGCTGTGTGTGTGGTCAGGAGGATGCTGTGTGTGTGGTCAGCAGGGTGCTGTGTGTGTGGTCAGCAGGGTGCTGTGTGTGTGGTCAGCAGGGTGCTGTGTGTGTGGTCAGGAGGGTGCTGTGTGTGTGGTCAGGAGGGTGCTGTGTGTGGTCAGCAGGGTGCTGTGTGTGTGGTCAGGAGGGTGCTGTGTGTGGTCAGCAGGGTGCTGTGTGTGCGGTCAGCAGGGTGCTGTGTGTGTGGTCAGGTGGGTGCTGTGTGTGTGGTCAGCAGGGTGCTGTGTGTGTGGTCAGCAGGGTGCTGTGTGTGTGGTCAGCAGGGTGCTGTGTGTGTGGTCAGGTGGGTGCTGTGTGTGGTCAGGAGGGTGCTGTGTGTGTGGTCAGGTGGGTGCTGTAGTGTGGTCAGCAGGGTGCTGTGTGTGTGGTCAGCAGGGTGCTGTGTGTGTGGTCAGCAGGGTGCTGTGTGTGTGGTCAGGTGGATGCTGTGTGTGTGGTCAGCAGGGTGCTGTGTGTGTGGTCAGGTGGGTGCTTGTGTGTGGTCAGCAGGGTGCTGTGTGTGGTCAGCAGGGTGCTGTGTGTGTGGTCAGCAGGGTGCTGTGTGTGTGGTCAGCAGGGTGCTGTGTGTGGTCAGCAGGATGCTGTGTGTGGTCAGCAGGGTGCTGTGTGTGTGGTCAGCAGGGTGCTGTGTGTGTGGTCAGGTGGGTGCTGTGTGTGTGGTCAGAAGGGTGCTGTGTGTGTTTTCAGCAGGGTGCTGTGTGTGTGGTCAGCAGGGTGCTGTGTGTGTGGTCAGCAGGGTGCTGTGTGTGTGGTCAGCAGGGTGCTGTGTTTGTGGTCAGGTGGGTGCTGTGTGTGTGGTCAGCAGGGTGCTGTGTGTGGTCAGCAGGGTGTTGTGTGTGTGGTCAGCAGGGTGCTGTGTGTGTGGTCAGCAGGGTGCTGTGTGTGTGGTCAGCAGGGTGCTGTGTGTGTGGTCAGCAGGGTGCTGTGTGTGGTCAGGTGGGTGCTGTGTGTGTGGTCAGCAGGGTGCTGTGTGTGTGGTCAGGTGGGTGTTGTGTGTGGTCAGCAGGGTGCTGTGTGTGTGGTCAGCAAGTGCTGTGTGGGTCAGGTGGGTGCTGTGTGTGGTCAGGTGGGTGCTGTGTGTGGTCAGGTGGGTGCTGTGTGTGGGTCAGGTGGGTGCTGTGTGTGGTCAGGTGGGTGCTGTGTGTGGTCAGGGGGTGCTGTGTGTGTGGTCAGGAGGGTGCTGTGTGTGTGGTCAGGTGGGTGCTGTGTGTGGTCAGGTGGTGCTGTGTGTGGGTCAGGTGGTGCTGTGTGGGGTCAGGTGGGTGTGTGTGTGGTCAGGAGGGTGCTGTGTGTGGTCAGGAGGTGCTGTGTGTGGTCAGGAGGGTGCTGTGTGTGGTCAGGTGGTGCTGTGTGTGTGGTCAGGTGGTGCTGTGTGTGTGGTCAGGTGGATGCTGTGTGTTTTGGTCAGGTGGTGCTGTGTGTGTGGTCAGGAGGGTGCTGTGTGTGTGGTCAGGTGGATGCTGTGTGTGTGGTCAGGAGGGTGCTGTGTGTGGGTCAGGTGGGTGCTTGTGTGTGGTCAGGTGGGTGCTGTGTGTGTGGTCAGGTGGATGCTGTGTGTGTGGTCAGGTGGTGCTGTGTGTGGTCAGGTGGGTGCTGTGTGTGTGGTCAGGTGGGTGCTGTGTGTGTGGTCAGGTGGGTGCTGTGTGTGTGGTCAGGTGGGTGCTGTGTGTGTGGTCAGGTGGGTGCTGTGTGTGGTCAGGAGGGTGCTGTGTGTGGTCAGGTGGGTGCTGTGTGTGTGGTCAGGTGGGTGCGTGTGTGGGTCAGGTGGGTGCTGTGTGTGTGGTCAGGTGGGTGCTGTGTGTGTGGTCAGAGGGTGCTGTGTGTGGGTCAGGTGGGTGCTGTGTGTGTGGTCAGGTGGGTGCTGTGTGTTGTCAGGTGGTGCTTGTGTGTGGTCAGGTGGGTGCTGTGTGTGTGGTCAGGTGGTGCTGTGTTGTGGTCAGGTGGATGCTGTGTGTGTGGTCAGCAGGGTGCTGTGTGTGGTCAGCAGGGTGCTGTGTGTGGTCAGGGGGTGCTGTGTGTGTGGTCAGTGGGTGCTTGTGTGTGGTCAGCAGGGTGCTGTGTGTGGTCAGCGGGTGCTGTGTGTGTGGTCAGCAGGGTGCTGTGTGTGTGGTCAGCAGGGTGCTGTGTGTGTGGTCAGAGTGGTGCTGTGTGTGTGGTCAGGTGGGTGCTGTGTGTGTGGTCAGGAGGGTGCTGTGTGTGGTCAGGTGGGTGCTGTGTGTGTGGTCAGGTGGGTGCTGTGTGTGGTCAGGGGTGCTGTGTGTGTGGTCAGGTGGGTGCTGTGTGTGGTCAGGTGGGTGCTGTGTGTGGTCAGGTGGGTGCTGTGTGTGTGGTCAGGTGGGTGCTGTGTGTGGTCAGGTGGGTGCTGTGTGTGTGGTCAGGTGGGTGCTGTGTGTGGTCAGGTGGGTGCTGTGTGTGGTCAGGTGGGTGCTGTGTGTGGTCAGGAGGGTGCTGTGTGTGGTCAGGTGGGTGCTGTGTGTGGTCAGGTGGGTGCTGTGTGGGGTCAGGTGGGTGCTGTGTGTGGTCAGGTGGGTGCTGTGTGTGGTCAGGAGGGTGCTGTGTGTGGTCAGGAGGGTGCTGTGTGTGGTCAGGTTGATGCTGTGTGTGTGGTCAGGTGGATGCTGTGTGTGTGGTCAGGTGGATGCTGTGTGTGTGGTCAGGTGGATGCTGTGTGTGTGGTCAGAAGGGTGCTGTGTGTGTGGTCAGGTGGATGCTGTGTGTGTGGTCAGGAGGGTGCTGTGTGTGTGGTCAGGTGGGTGCTGTGTGTGGTCAGGTGGGTGCTGTGTGTGTGTGGTCAGGTGGATGCTGTGTGTGTGGTCAGGTGGGTGCTGTGTGTGGTCAGGTGGGTGCTGTGTGTGGTCAGGTGGGTGCTGTGTGTGTGGTCAGGTGGGTGCTGTGTGTGTGGTCAGGAGGGTGCTGTGTGTGTGGTCAGGTGGGTGCTGTGTGGGGTCAGGTGGGTGCTGTGTGTGGTCAGGTGGATGCTGTGTGTGTGGTCAGGTGGGTGCTGTGTGTGTGGTCAGGTGGGTGCTGTGTGTGTGGTCAGGTTGATGCTGTGTGTGTGGTCAGGTGGGTGCTGTGTGTGTGGTCAGGTGGGTGCTGTGTGTGTGGTCAGGTGGGTGCTGTGTGTGTGGTCAGGTGGGTGCTGTGTGGGGTCAGGTGGATGCTGTGTGTGTGGTCAGGTGGGTGCTGTGTGTGGTCAGGTGGATGCTGTGTGTGTGGTCAGGTGGGTGCTGTGTGGGGTCAGGTGGGTGCTGTGTGTGGTCAGGAGGGTGCTGTGTGTGATAACTAGGGTGTTGTGTGTGGTCAGGTGGGTGCTGTGTGGGGTCAGGTGGGTGCTGTGTGTGGTCAGGTGGGTGCTGTGTGTGGTCAGGTGGGTGCTGTGTGTGATAACTAGGGTGTTGTGTGTGGTCAGGATGGTGCTGTGTGTGGGGGTCAGGTGGTGGTGCTGTGTGTGTGGGTCAGGTGGGTGCTGTGTGTGTGGTCAGGAGGGTTCTGTATGTGGGGGTCAGGTGGGTGGTGCTGTGTATGGGGGTCAGGTGGGTGGTGCTGTGTGTGGGGGTCAGGTGGGTTCTGTGTGTGGGGGTCAGGTGGGTGGTGCTGTGTGTGTGTGGGTCAGGTGGGTGCTGTGTGTGGGGGTCAGGTGGGTGCTGTGTGTGGGGGTCAGGTGGGTTGTGCTGTGTGTGGGGGTCAGGTGGGTGGTGTGTGGGGGTTGGGGGTGCCAGGTGTGGGGAAGGTGGCACTGTTCTGGCGGCGCTGGTAATGATGGCTCTCTAGGACCTTCCCTGCTAAGTTAAGCTGGCGGCACTCTGCTCACTTGCTGCCACGAGAACACTTATATGGTGCCACACCAGGTGCAGGAGCAGGAGGGGGAGAAGAAGAGCAGCAGCAGGAGGGGGAGAAGAGCAGCAGCAGGAGGGGGAGAAGAAGAGCAGCAGCAGGAGGGGGAGAAGAAGAGCAGCAGCAGCAACAACAACAGCCACCACCACCTATAACTATTACTACTGAAAAAAAACGAAGTAGGGAGCCATTGTATACGTGCTGGTGCAGAAAGATAAGAGTAGAGTGAGTATATAGGGACAACACTTATTGGACCAGTGATGTAATGGATACTACACAGTGTGTCACCACTGACCTGCTCACAAACACAAACTGTTAAGGAACAAACATTTATTGGCACTACAGCTGGCTCAGGGTTGAGCTTTATGCTAACATGATAAAGCTCAAAATTGAGCGAAATATAGTCCCTATGAAAGCTCCTTCTGCATAGTGTATCTTTGTAACCAAGCTGTTATTTTCACCTAGCCTAACTCGCAGGAAGATTATTGAACGGAGGATTGAGTTTTCTCCCACTCCGTACGTTGAATGCTCCGCTTAAATTTAGCGTATCAAATAATAATAATAATACTCCATAGGGAAGTGGAGAAGAATTCTTCCTCCGTAAGTCATGCGTGTCGTAAGAGGCGACAAAAATGCCGGGAGCGAGGGGCTAGTAACCCCTTCTCTTGTATAAATTACTAAATTTAAAAAAGAAAAACTTCCGTTTTTCTTTTTGGGCCTCCCGGCCTCGGTGGGATACGGCCTGTTTGCTGGAAATAATAATAATAATAATAATAATAATAATAATAATAATAATAATAATAATTGTAACCATTTCAGTGATATTACTTGTTCACTCTAGACTGGAATATTATTATACACTAACATAACTGCAGAACTAGAGAATGTACAAGAGAACCTTCACTGCTTGTTTAAACTCACTCAAACACCTAAATTATCATGAAAGCCTAACGTCCCTTGACCTGTACTCTTTGAAACGTAGGCGAGAAAGATGCTATTTTATACCTGGAATATTCTGGAGGGATTAGCCACAAATCCGCTCGTTGAAATTAGCCTTATAAAAAGCAATATGCTCGGCACACATTGCAAAATACCGCCAGTGAAAAGCTAAAGGTGCCAAGAGTACACTGAGAGACAGAATTTAATAAGTGTAAAGGGACCAAGACTTTACAACACCCTTCCTTCGTATCAGGGTAAACTTAGATATCAATGTATAGTCTGCCAGATAACAGGGTAAACTCAAAAAGCAAGGTATAGTCTGCCTGATAGCAGGGTAAACTCAAAAGCAAGGTATAGTCTGCCTGATGGCAGGGTAAACTCAAAAAGCAAGGTATAGTCTGCCTGATAGCAGGGTAAACTCAAAAAGCAAGGTATAGTCTGCCTGATAGCAGGGTAAACTCAAAAAGCAAGGTATAGTCTGCCTGATAGCAGGGTAAACTCAAAAAGCAAGGTATAGTCTGCCTGATAGCAGGGTAAACTCAAAAAGCAAGGTATAGTCTGCCTGATAGCAGGGTAAACTCAAAAAGCAAGGTATAGTCTGCCTGATAGCAGGGTAAACTCAAAAAGCAAGGTATAGTCTGCCTGATAGCAGGGTAAACTCACAAAACCTAAGTTATAGTCTGGCAGGTAATGTGTATTGAGCTGAGAACTAAAGTTGTCTGGATAACTTACTAAATTACTTCACCAGACTTAATTTCAGTAACTGCCTGTTCTATACTATATTCTCCCTCCCCTCCCCTCTCCTCCCCTCGCCTTCTCCTCGCCTTCCCTCCCCTCCCATCGCCTTCCCTCTCCTCCCCTCGCCTTCCCTCCCCTCTCCTCTCCTCTCTACTAGCCTCTCTCTCCTTCCTCTCCTCCCCCTTCTCCCCATCCCTCACTTCTCCCCCTCCCTTTCCCACCCTCTTCCCCCTACTCTTAACACCCTCCTTCCCCTTCCTTCCCTCCTTCATCCCCTTCCATCCTCTCACTCCCATCTTCTTCCCTCCCGTCTCCCCTTCCCTTCTCTCTCTCTCTCTTCACCCTTCCCTCTCTCTTTCCTTCTCTCTTCTCCTTCCCTCTCTCTTCTCCTTTCCCCTCTCTCTTCTTCCTTCTCTCTTCTTCCTTCTCTCTTCTCCTTCCCTCTCTCTTCTCCTTCCCTCTCTCTTCTCCTTCCCTCTCTCTTCTCCTTCCCTCTCTTCCCATTAATTTAACTTGAACTAATTTCTCCTTCACTTAAGACTTTGTTTCTTGCTCCTTCATTTCTTGAGTCACTGTCTTTTTCTGCTGGTGTTCACTGCCTCATGTCTGCTGGTGTTTACTGCCTCATGTCTGCTGGTCTTTACTGCCTCATGTCTGCTGGCCTTCACTGCCTCGTGTCTGCTGGTGTTTACTGCCTCATGTCTGCTGGTCTTTACTGCCTCATGTCTGCTGGTCTTTACTGCCTCATGTCTGCTGGTCTTCACTGCCTCGTGTCTGCTGGTCTTCACTGCCTCATATCTGCTGGTCTTTACTGCCTCATGTCTGCTGGTCTTTACTGACTCACGTCTGCTGGTCTTCACTGCCTCATGTCTGCTGGTCTTCACTGCCTCATATCTGCTGGTCTTCATTACCTCATGTCTGCTGGTCTTCACTGCCTCATATCTGCTGGTCTTTACTGCCTCATGTCTGCTGGTCTTCACTGCCTCATGTCTGCTGGTGTTTACTGCCTCATGTCTGCTGGACTTCACTGCCTCATGTCTGCTGGTCTTTAGTGGCTCATGTCTGCTGTGGAGAGATTTCTCCATCAAGGGGGCTAAGCCCCCACACTCTACATTCCTACACTGGCAGTGCAGGTGTGAACTAAGGGGGTCAAAACCTCCCCTTCTTTCCATTAGCAGAGATGAAACAAGATCTTACATCTTGCTTCATTGCAAGATCTTACATCTTACTTCATTGCAAGATCTTACATCTTGCTTCATTGCAAGATCTCACATCTTGCATGATGTTCATTAAGTCATATCAGGACATCCATGTATCTTAGCATGTGTTCCTTACTCTGCAGATTTAGACTCCCACTAAATTGAATGTAGATCAAGAGTAGATAAAATGGATACATGATCTTTGCACGTGTACAGCTGAGAATCTGCAACATAATATATTCACATGTTTGGCTGAGGAACCTTCTATTTCCTAAGACCATTAAAAATTCGAAATAATATGCCTTTTTCCTGATAATATAGCTAGTGGAATTATACCCAATAACCCGCACCTTTGAGTCAAGGAATCCGCATTCTTTGATCCAGTCAAGTCGTCAGAACTGGCACCTCTGCCTGCAGACATTATGTCAGCAGAAAACTGACTGTAGAGGTGCTGGGGGATCCTGAAGCCAGATTGCAATCATGATGAATGAGCCAGATTGCGATCACAATGAATGAATCTGAGTGAATTGACTGGTTATGATGTAGCGAGTGAACGCCAAGCTACACTGTGTTCAAATGTAGAACATTCACGGCCATATCCATGTGTACTTTGTGAAACTTCAGTGTACTCGACAATCTCCAGGAAGAACTGTGGGAGAGATAATAAGTAACTCTCCCATGCGCACAAGCACCAGAAACTCTCCCTCCCATGAATAATTATGGACATATTAATGAGTCAGCAAGTACCGTGGCAGAAATATTTTATTCTCCATGTCACTTATTCGTGTATGAACTTTAAAGGGAAGATACTCTATGTTATCTCTGCTAAGTGAGGTATCACTAGTGATTCTCCATATTGTGAACATTATCCATGGATATAGTTCACAACTGAACTTGTGGACAAGTGATAGTCAAGTCATGTGATGTGAAACATGACCAAAGTGATGAAAAAAGTGAAGATGTCCAACGTCATATCTTCAGTCAAGCCGCTGATTCTGGTGTCATTACATGGCATGTCATATGGGTACGATACACACACCAAAGCTCATATTTTACCTTAGTCTGTTATGGTGAATAGGTATTGATGTGGGGTTGATAAGGCTAACCGTACGTCGTGACATGAGGACGATTGCCCACACCCAGTTAAGACTCGCCCACCACTTTCCAGGTGACATACCTGATATATTGGGAAATATAGGTCTTCAGGGCGAGTGTTAACCTTGGTCATAATCACTATCACAGCCCAGTGGGAACTAAGATAGCCAACATCGAAGGAGATCCCCAGGCTGTGGCTGCTGGGGTCTTGAGCTGTCAATGGAAAGATGAGTACCCAAGACCAACAGTGGTCTTTTTATTGTATTCTTATACTTCTGCTATAATCCTCCACATCTCCTGGCCTGTCATTTAGAAAACACAACAAGGCAAATGCCACGAAAATATCAGGATGGATAATGAAACCTTTTAAAACAAGAGAGAGCCAGTGTTGACACTCTTCAAATCACTTGTGCTCTCTCGTTTAGAATAATGTTTAGTGTTGACAGCTCCATTCAAGGCACGAGAGATATCACAGCTGGTAAAAGATACCTGAAGGATACCTAAAAGTCGTTTCTGGGGGTCAGCGCCCCCATGGCCTGGCTGGTCAGACATTGATTTGAGGAATTTGTCCAGTTCCCTGTTGAAGACATCCAGAGGATTGTTGGTAATTTCCTTTATGCATGGAGGGAGGGCATTGAAGAATCGGGGACGTCTGACACTCGTTGAGTTCTCTCTTGGTGTGCTCGTTTCACCCCTACTTTTTAGTGGAGGTATTTTGCAACGTCTGCCAAGTCTCTTATTGTCATACGGAGTGATTTCGGTGTTCAAATTTGGGACCAGTCCTTCCAGGATTTTCCATGTGTAAATTATTATGTACTTTTCTCGCCTATGTTCCAAGGAATACAGTTGAAAGGACTTGAAGCGTTCTCAATAATTCAAATGCTTGACTGAGTATATACGGGCAGTAAAAGTTCTCTTTCCAGCTCAACAATCTTGCCTGCCTTGAAGGTGGCCAGCAGTATACAGCAGTATTCTAGCCTGGAGAGAACAAGTGTCTTAAAAAGTATCATCGCCTGTGCAGAATGACTCCAAAGAAAAGCAGGAGTGTAATGAGTGCACTGTGAGACACCACACATTAAGTGTAAACATAAGAAATTAGGAACACTGCAGCAGGCCTACTGGCACATACTGGCCGTTCTCTTTCTGACAGACTTAGGGAGCACAAAAGTAGTGTTAGGCCGACATCAACAATGCTCTTTTCTGTCATGTTAGAGATCACAGTCATCCTATCGACTGGTCTTCTGCTAAAACTGTCTACCCTACGTCTAACTTTCACAGTCGCCGTCCTGTTGAATCCTTCCTTATACACAACTTTCCTTGTATGAATCTTAGTCCTGGTTTTGTCTCTGTAGATGCTTTCCTTTCCCATTACATTGTTAAATGCTCCAAACTTCAGAACACCCGTGACTTAACCTGATTCTTTTTTCCCCTTCTCCCTCTTTCCCTTTCCTCTTTCTTCTTTCTCCTTTGGTTTCTTTCTTCTGCCTTGTATTTGTCCTTGCTCCTACTCTCTGTGGGCCCCTAGCTCCCCTGCAGTGCTCTTCTTTCTTAGTATATGACTGTCTCCACTACTACTACTACTCCACCACTCCCTCTCTTGTTCCCGTCCCTGTCTGCTGGCCTATATATACTCCCTCCTTCTCTCCTTTTTGTTAGTGTGACTTTGTAAATGGTCCAAGTCGGACCGAAACGTCGTCGTAAGCTCCTCTCTTCTATGTGCGGGTTATTTGTGTATAGGCAGGTCCCCCCTTAAACCCAAATCCACTAACAAAAATATTTCAATGCTACCCAAGTAATTTACTTTGATGGTATAAACCTTGGTAATAAATACCAACAAGTTGGTTTAAAAAAAAAACATGTAAGCAAACACTAGGACATATTTTACATGATGGTAGGATTGCTGGTGTCTTTTTTCTGTCTCATAAACATGCAAGATTTCAGGTATGTCTTGTTACTTCTACTTACACTTAGGTCACACTACACATTCATGTACAAGCATATATATATACACACCCTCGGGTTTTCTTCTTTGTTACTAGTTATTGTTCTTGTTTGTTTCCTCTTATCTCCATGGGAAAGTAGAACAGAATTCTTCCTCCGTAAGCCATGCGTGTCGTAAGAGGCAACTAACATGTCGGGAGCGAGAGGCTTGTGGCCCCTTTCTCCTGTATACATTAGTATAATCCATTTCTACAAGTACATGATAAAATTTATACAGACCATAGCTGACATCAGTGACATCATATAGAAAGCCCCTTGTCATGCAGAGCATTTCGAGCAACTTAGGTTAATTTTGTCTTTCAGGATGCGACCCATACCAGTCGACTAACACCCAGGTACCAACTTACTACTAGGTAGACAGGGACATCAGGTGTCTTAAGGAAAGACGCCCAATGTTTCCACCCGTACCGGGGATCGAACCAGATCAAACAGACTGTTTGAATGAAGACCAGGATCAAGGGGATGCAGGTGGAAGCTGAAGACACAGATGAACCATAGAGATGTCAGGAAGTATTTCTTTAATCTCAGGATGGTTAAAAAGTGGAATGACTTGGATGAGGCAGTGCTGGAGGCGCTCAATGCACAGCTTCAAGAGTAGATATAAAAAAACAAGAGAGCAGAAGCCAATGATGCCCAGCAAAGTAGTGCAGGAAGCGGGGCCAGGAGCTAAGTTTCGACCCCTTGCAAATGCAATAACACAACTCAGTGAACACACATACACACAGGCACACACACATACACACTACCTCTGGTCGCTAATTTATCCAGCGTAATTAAAAGCACGAGCTAATTATGGTCTTATTACTTATAAAGCCTCGAGCAAGATGGTAAATGTTACTGTTGTTATTGAGTGAATTGAATACACCAGCAGTGTTGCTACACTATTCTGTATGATAGTTACACAGTGCGAACACCAGCAGTGTGTTGCTACACTATTCTGTGTGATAGTTACACAGTGGGAACACCAGCAGTGTTGCTACACTATTCTGTGTGATAGTTACACAGTGGAAACACCAGCAGTGTGTTGCTACACTATTCTGTATGATAGTTACACAGTGGGAACACCAGCAGTGTGTTGCTACACTACTCTGTGTGATAGTTACACAGTGGGAACATCAGCAGTGTTGCTACACTATTCTGTGTGATAGTTACACAGTGGGAACACCAGCAGTGTTGCTACACTATTCTGTATGATAGTTACACAGTGGGAACACCAGCAGTGTGTTGCTACACTACTCTGTGTGATAGTTACACAGTGGGAACACCAGCAGTGTTGCTACACTATTCTGTATGATAGTTACACAGTGGGAACACCAGCAGTGTTGCTACACTATTCTGTATGATAGTTACACAGTGGGAACACCAGCAGTGTGTTACTACACTATTCTGTGTGATAGTTACACAGTGGGAACACCAGCAGTGTTGCTACACAATTCTGTATGATAGTTACACAGTGGGAACACCAGCAGTGTTGCTACACTATTCTGTGTGATAGTTACACAGTGGGAACACCAGCAGTGTTGCTATACTATTCTGTGTGATAGTTACACAGTGGGAACACCAGCAGTGTGTTACTACACTATTCTGTATGATAGTTACACAGTGGGAACACAAGCAGTGTGTTACTACACTATTCTGTGTGATAGTTACACAGTGGGAACACCAGCAGTGTGTTACTACACTATTCTGTGTGATAGTTACACGGTGGGAACACCAGCAGTGTTGCTACACTATTCTGTATGATAGTTACACAGTGGAAACACCAGCAGTGTGTTGCTACACTATTCTGTATGATAGTTACACAGTGGGAACACCAGCAGTGTGTTGCTACACTATTCTGTATGATAGTTACACAGTGGGAACACCAGCAGTGTGTTACTACACTATTCTGTGTGATAGTTACACAGTGGGAACACCAGCAGTGTGTTGCTACACTATTCTGTATGATAGTTACACAGTGGAAACACCAGCAGTGTGTTGCTACACTGTTCTTCATAATACATAGTTTGAACAAAACATTGCTAAGTTTTCCTGTCAAGTTCCATCACACAGGATCAAGGTTTCAGAATCAACTGAATCACTTGTGACACTGAAATAGTGGTTAATGCACACCACACGTGTGTTGCGGTGTAGAATAGATCTGCTTAAAAAGAAGCTTAAGGATTTCCCAGTCTTCTAATAACATGTTCATGTTTCCACTATAATCTACTTTGTCTATAATTACTATCGCATTTGCTTTGTCTATTTCGTAAGGTGAAGTCCAGGATCTTTCCTTACGAAACAGACAAAGCAAATGCGATAGTAATTATGGAGAAGGTAGATTATAGTGGAAAAATGAACATGTTATTAGAAGACGGGGGAACTTAAGTGGTTCTTAAGCTTTAAGGCCCCGAATCATGGAGGGGCCCCAGAAGCTACTTTGGTATACCTGGAGAGGGTTTCGGGGCCCCCCGCCCCCGCAGCCCGGTCTGTGACCAGGCTTCACGGTGAATCAGGGCCTGATTAACCAGGCTGTTACTGCTGGCCACACACAATCTGACGTAAGAACCACAATCTGGCTGATCAGGTACTGATTTTAAGTATCTGTCCAGCTCCCTCTTGAAGACAGCCAGGGATCTATTGGTAATCCCCCTTATGTATGCTGGGAGGCAGTTGAACAGTCTTGGGCCCCCTGACACTTATTGTTTTCTCTTAGTGTACTCGTGGCGCCCCTGCTTTTCACTGTGGGGATGTTGCATCTCCTGCCGAGTCTTTTGCTTTCGTAGGGAGTGATTTTTATGTGAAGATTTGGGACTAGTGCCTCTAGGATTTTCCAAGTGTATATTATCATGTATCTTTCTCGCCTTCATTCCAGGGAGTACAATTCAAGGGACTTCAACCGTTTCCGGTGATTTAGTGCCGTGAAAGTTTTCTGTACATTCTCCAGGTCTGCAATTTCGCCTGCCTTGAAAGGGGCCGTTAGTGTACACAGTATTCCAGCCTAGAGACAAAGCAAGCGATTTGAAGAGAATCATATGCTTAACATCACTAGTTTTGAACGTTCTGATTATCCATCCTACCATTTTCCTAGCAGCTGTGATAGATACATTGTTGTGATCTTTGAAAGTGAGATCCTCTGTCATTATCACACTTATGTCTTTCACACTAGTTTTACGCTCTATTGTGCAGTTGGAATTTGTTTTATATTCCGATTCGGTTTTAATTTCCTCAATTATTCCATATCGGTGTAAATGAAATATCTCTTCATTGAACTGCATATTGTTTTCTGTGGCCCATTTAAAAATTTGGTTGATATCTTCTTGGAGAGTTGCGGTGTCTTCCATGGATAACGATGTCGTAAATCCGGGTATCATCGGCAAAGGAAGACAGTGGCTTACATCCCTGTCTGTCAGATATGAGGGTCAGGAACACGATGTAATATATTTCCATGTGGTTTAGCGGTAACCCAGAACAAAAAATATTTTGAGTCACTTGAGCTGTAAAGATCCAGCATTGCTTAAAACTTTTGGGTCTACTGTATGAGGGGTTGCAAAGGGGCCCCCCATGACAGTTCAGGCTTCAGGGCCCCAAAAATGTAGGTCCACCACTGATTGGGGGGAAGGGGGTTGCAGACAGGGACCGACAAGACTTGCAAATACTTCCATACCAAGATGTGTTATAGTTCAGTTATTAAGAAACAGTGACATGGTGCAACTTGGCTGTGATGGATATGTGGGCAACAGCAGCAACAACCTGGTTGAGCAGGCAAGCACCAGACGAGCCTGGCCCATGGCCGGGCTCCGTGAGAAGAAAAACTCTCGGAAGTGATCCTGTATTCCACAGCATGGGAAGGAGGCCAGGCAGGTGTGGTGAAGTGCCAGTCACGTGTGGTGAAGTGCAAGTCACGTGTGGTGAAGTGCCAGTCACGTGTGGTGAAGTGCCAGCCACGTGTGAAGTGCCAGCCACGTGTGGTGAAGTGCCAGCCACGTGTGGTGAAGTGCCAGCCACGTGTGGTTAAGTGCCAGCCACTTGTGGTACTTACAGCTATACGGACAGTAGTTTTTTTTAGTGCCAGGAAGGGAGACAGAATGACAAGAAATTATGAAAATATATCAGCTCCCTAAATAGGTAAGAACATAAGAAGGAACACTGCAGCAGGCCTACTGGCCCATGCGAGGCAGGTCCAAGTCTCCCACCGGCTTAAGCCAATGCCCCGACCCAGCCAGGTCAGGTTACATTCACTTAAGGAAGGAGCACGGCATCTGACCTAGTAGCACAAACTAGTCAGGACCAACTCACACCCACCCACACCCACTCATATATTTATATAGCCTATTTTTAAAACTACACAACGTTTTAGCCTCTATAACTGTACGTGTAATGTTTGTCAGGAAACAGAACAAATGTTTCCTGATGCGGGTGTTAGTCATATGACCCACAGCTGGAGCTTTTGGTCATCTGACCGAGGACTTCCGCTGGCTTACCGGTCCACCCCTTTAAAAATCATGGTTATGATTATAACCATTATTAAGTATACTTGATGATATCACCTTAGAGTTGTACCGGACTCACAACCACAGATGTTAAAAGCGTCAACCTTCAAACATAATGTAATAACATTTATACTTTACCTGGAGAGAGTTCCAGGGGTCTGTGACCAGGCCTCACTGGTGGTAGCAACACTGGTGGTAGCAATACTGGTGGTGACAGTACTGATGGTAACACAGGGGTTAACAACACTGATGGTAGCAACACTGGTGGTGACAACACTGATGGTAACAGGTGTTAACACTGGTGGTAGCAACACTGGTGGAAGCAACTCTGGTGGTCGCAACACTGGTGGTAGCAACACTGGTGGAAGCAACTCTGGTGGTCGCAACACTGGTGGAAGCATCTCTGGTGGTGACAACACAGGTGGTAGCAACACTGGTTGTAGCAACACTGGTGGTAACAACGGTGGTAGCAACACTGGTGGTAGAAACACTGGTGGTGACAACACTGGTGATAGCAACACTGGTGGTAGCAACACTGGCAGTGACAACACTGGTAGTGAAAACACTGGTGGTAGCAACACTGGTGGTGACAACACTGGTGATAGCAACACTGGTAGTGACAACACTGGTGTTAGCAACACTGGCAGTGACAACACTGGTGATAGCAACACTGGTGGCAGCAACACTGGTGATAGCAACACAGACTCACGAAATCGTAATGACACGATTGCAAACAAACCATACCCGTGGTATGGTTTGATAGCAACACAGGTGGTGACAACACTGGTGGTGATAACACTGGTGGTGATAACACTGGTGGTAGCAACACAGGTGGTGACAACACTGGTGGTGACAACACTGGTGGTAACAACACTGGTGGTAACCACTGGTGGTAGCAACACTGGTGGTGACAACACTGGTGGTAGCAACACAGGTGGTAACAACACTGGTGGTGACAACACTGGTGGTAGCAACACTGGTGGTAGCAACACAGGTGGTGACAACACTGGTGGTAGCAACACTGGTGTTGACAACACTGGTGGTAGCAACACTGGTGGTGACAACACTGGTGATAGCTACACTGGTAGTGACAACACTGGTGTTAGCAACACTGGCAGTGACAACACTGGTGATAGCAACACTGGTGGTAGCAACACTGGTGGTAGCAACACAGGTGGTGACAACACTGGTGGTAGCAACACTGGTGTTGACAACACTGATGTTAGCAACACTGGCAGTGACAACACTGGTGATAGCAACACTGGTGGTAGCAACACTGGTGGTAGCAACACAGGTGGTGACAACACTGGTGGTAGCAACACTGGTGTTGACAACACTGGTGTTAGCAACACTGGCAGTGACAACACTGGTGATAGCAACACTGGTGGTAGCAACACTTGTGGTAGCAACACAGGTGGTGACAACACTGGTGGTAGCAACACTGGCAGTGACAACACTGGTGATAGCAACACTGGTGGTAACAACACTGGTGGTAGCAACACAGGTGGTGACAACACTGGTGGTAGCAACACTGGTGCTAGCAACACAGGTGGTGACAACACTGGTGGTAGCAACACTGGCAGTGACAACACTGGTGATAGCAACACTGGTGGTAACAACACTGGTGGTAGCAACACAGGTGGTGACAACACGTGTTAGCAACACTGGTGTTGACAACACTGGTGGTAGCAACACTGGTGGTGACGACAGTGGTGGTGGTGACCAGATTCCAGTTCGACCAGCACCACAATGCAACACATTCCTAAAACCATTCTTTTCCATTTTATTCTTTTAGTTCTTTACTGTCAGTGGCTCTATCTTATTCCACTCCAGATATACTTCCCCGACGCACAGGATATACACCCTGGGAGGTGTATATATCCTGTGTATTATAGGGTCTAAGGTATTCTTGACTGGTGGTGAGTAGGTTACATGTATAATGACCATACCACGGGTGGGGTTCGAACCCGCGGTCACAGAGTCTCAAAACTCCAGACCGTCGCGGCCATGCTAGCGGGAGATTCGTCTGTAAAAACTTGCATTTGTGGTCACAGTGGTGCCTATGCTAACCTTCCTATGGTGTAGAAATATACCTAGTTGGATTAATCTTATTGAAGCTAGCTGGCCCAGTGGCTTACGCCACGGTCTGGAGTTCTGAGACTCTGACCGCGGGTTCGAGCCCCACCCGTGGTATGGTTTGTTTGCAATCGTGTCATTACGATTTCGTGAGTCATGTATAATGACCCTCGTTTAGTTGGTAGACTAAGGCAAATTAACCAGTCATTTTTCCCGTGGAAAGTAGTAGACTTTAGACATGGTGAAGAATTGTGGTGGAGAGTCCTATATATTATTTACAAGTATACTTCGGTATATTATTTATAAGTGTACTTTGAGTTATTTACGAGTGTCATTTATAATGTATGTTACTTGCACTTAGTGTTCTTTCTTAATGTATGTATTGATTTAATAAATGTGTGAGAAATAGATTTTGCTACCTAAGTGACTAGTTTATTGTGCACGCTTTAACCATCATGTGGACGGTAGTGACTAGTTTATTGTGCACGCTTTAACCATCATGTGGACGGTAGTGACTAGTTTATTGTGCACGTCTTGTAAATCATTTAGAAAAGCATATGGATACATGGAAGGCCTGGGAAGTAAGCCTCAATGTGTTACCAAACTTTTCGCCGATACCGAGTCTGATATTTTTCCTATATATTTATATTTTTTTAAATTATAATGACTATGTTCAGTGTACAAGGGAATGTGTATTGCACAATGGATATTAAATAACACAGGAAAGTGAAATATTATATATATTTCTCTTGAGATTATAATGTCATTAGTAATTACTGTTGTGTTAGTTACTGGTTGTTAAATGCACTTGTCGATAGTTTGTAAACAAACCATACCATGGGTGGGGTTAGAACCCGCGATCAGTCTCAAAACTCCAGACCGTTGCGTTAGCCACGGAGAATTTTTTTCCTGGATAGAGGCATGGTTGACAAATAGGCAGCAGAGAGTTTGCATAAATGGGGAGAAATCAGAGTGGGGAAGTGTCACAAGCGGTGTTCCACAGGGGTCAGTATTGGGCCCCTTGTTGTTCACAATCTACATAAACGACATAGATGAGGGAATAAATAGCGACATAAGCAAGTTTGCCGATGACACCAAAATAGGCCGTCCAATTCATTCAAATGAGGACATTAGAGCACTCCAGGAAGATTTGAATAGACTGATGCAGTGGTCGGAGAAGTGGCAGATGCAGTTTAATATAGATAAATGCAAAGTTCTAAATATTGGACAAGACAATAACCATGCCACATATAAACTAAATAATTTAGATCTTAATACAACTGATTGCGAAAAGGATTTAGGAGTTCTGGTTAGCAGTAATCTAAAACCAAGACAGCAGTGCATAAGTGTTCGCAATAAAGCGAACAGAATCCTTGGCTTCATATCAAGAAGCATAAATAATAGGAGTCCTCAGGTTGTTCTTCAACTCTATATATCCTTGGTTAGGCCTCATCTAGATTATGCTGCACAGTTTTGGTCACCGTATTACAGAATGGATATAAATGCTCTGGAAAACGTACAAAGGAGGATGACTAAGTTGATTCCATGTATCAGAAATCTTCCCTATGAGGATAGACTGAAGGCGTAGAATTAGGGGGGATATGATTGAGGTGTATAAATGGAAAACAGGAATAAATAAAGGGGATGTAAATAGCGTGCTAAAAATATCTAGTATTGACAGGACTCGCAGCAATGGCTTTAAGTTGGATAAATTCAGATTCAGGAAGGATATAGGAAAGCATTGGTTTGGTAATAGAGTTGTCGATGAGTGGAACAAACTCCCGAGTACAGTTATAGAGGCTAAAACGTTGTGTAGTTTTAAAAATAGGCTAGATAAATATATGAGTGGGTGCGGGTGGGTGTGAGTTGGACCTGACTAGTTTGTGCTACTAGGTCAGATGCCGTGCTCCTTCCTTAAGTGAATGTAACCTGACCTGGCTGGGTCGGGGCATTGGCTTAAGTCGGTGGGAGATTTGGACCTGCCTCGCATGGGCCAGTAGGCCTGCTGCAGTGTTCCTTCTTTCTTATGTTATTATGTTCTTAAGAGTCGATTGACAACTCCTGGCCCCCGTCTCTTCTCTGGTCGCTACTAGATCCACCCCGTCCCACTGCTCCGTGAGCTTTATCGTACCTCTTCTTAAAGCTGTGTATAGATCTTGCCTCCACTATATCACTCTCCAGATAGTTCCACTTCCTGACAACTCTTTGAATGAAGAAATACTTCCTAACATCCCTGTGACTCATTTGAGTTTTCAACTTCCAGTTGTGACCCCTTGTTGCTGTGACCCATCTCTAAAACATTACGTTCCTATCCACCGTGTCAGTTCCTCTCAGTATTTTATATGTTGTTATCATGTCCCCCCTATCCCTCCTGTCCTCCAGTGTCGTCAGCACATTGTCTGCAAACAGGAACGCCTCTGAATCTATCCCTTCCGTCATGTCATTTACATGTACCAGACGCAGCACCGGCTGTGTGCGCGTGTGCCAGTGTACTCATCTATGAGTGTGTGCCAGTGTACTCATCTATGAGTGTGTGCCAGTGTACTCATCTATGAGTGTATGCCAGTGTACTCGTCTATGAGTGTGTGCCAGTGTAATCGTCTATGAGTGTGTGCCAGTGTACTCATCTATGAGTGTGTACCAGTGTACTCCTCTGTGAGTGTGTGCCAGTGTACTCGTCTATGAGTGTGTGCCAGTGTACTCGTCTATGAGTGTGTGCCAGTGTACTCATCTATGAGTGTGTGCCAGTGTACTCATCTATGAGTGTGTGCCAGAGTACTCACCTATGAGTGTGTGCCAGTGTACTCATCTATGAGTGTGTGCCAGTGTACTCATCTATGAGTGTGTGCCAGTGTACTCATCTATGAGTGTGTGCCAGTGAACTCATCTATGAGTGTGTGCCAGTGTACTCATCTATGAGTGTGTGCCAGTGTACTCGTCTATGAGTGTGTGCCAGTGTACTCGTCTATGAGTGTGTGCCAGTGTACTCGTCTATGAGTGTGTGCCAGTGTACTCGTCTATGAGTGTGTGCCAGTGTACTCATCTATGAGTGTGTGCCAGTGTACTCATCTATGAGTGTGTGTGTGTGTGTGTGATTGAATGACCATCTCTCACAATCATGAGGTAGAGTGTTAATGTTGATATTTTTAAGCACACAAGTAATAATATATTAACAAGTATTGGCTGGTATCGGCCATACCGATACCCGCCGATACCGATACTAGGGCACATCCCATATATATATATATATATATATATATATATATATATATATATATATATATATATATATATATATATATATATATATATATATATATATATGCAAAAGATCACAGTAAACAGGTGATATAAAAATATGCAAGACAACCACTATGAAAAATAGAGAATTCAAGCGCTTCGACTACTCACATTATCAAGGAACTACCTTGATAATGTGAGTAGTCATGAAGCGCTGGAATTCTTCTATTTTTCATAGTGGTTGTCTTGCATATATATATATATATATATATATATATATATATATATATATATATATATATATATATATATATATATATTACAAGGGAAAGATATTAAGAATCGTTTGCACCTCCAAGGTTAAGATAGTGTGTGTGTGTATTCACCTATTTGTGGTTGCAGGGGTCGAGTCATAGCTCCTGGCCCCGCCAGGAGGTCCTCTCTCTCCCTGCTGCGTGTGTGTGTGTGTGAACATAAGAACATAAGAAAGAAGGAACACTGCAGCAGGCCTACTGGCCCATGCGAGGCAGGTCCAAGTCTCCCACCGGCTTAAGCCAATGCCCCGATCCAGCCAGGTCAGGTTACATTCACTTAAGGAAAAAGCACGGCATCTGACCTAGTAGCACAAACTAGTCAGGTCCAACTCACACCCACCCGCACCCACTCATATATTTATCTAGCCAATTTTTAAAACTACA
Source organism: Cherax destructor (assembly GCA_009830355.1). Classification (NCBI taxonomy): domain Eukaryota; kingdom Metazoa; phylum Arthropoda; class Malacostraca; order Decapoda; family Parastacidae; genus Cherax; species Cherax destructor. The sequence goes on from WNWK01006535.1 coordinate 77,181, forward strand.
CAACGTTTTAGCCTCTATAACTGTACTCGGGAGTTTGTTCCACTCATGGAGAGAAAGAAGTGGTGGTGTGTAATGATTGATGGCGTGGCTGTTGTTGGACTTTTAAGAGGCTTGTTAAAGGAGATTTATTAAGGTAATTTGAAGTAATCTAGTGTGTGTGTGTTTGTGTGTGTGTGTGTGTGTGTGTGTGTGTAGGCTTCAGGTGCTGAGTGATTGTTGAGTGATGTTTACCAAGGCAGGTATTGATGTGTGATGGGTAGTTGAAGTGCTTTACTGAGTGATTGTATATATATTCTATAAATGATAAGACTGGAAAGAACTCGCCGTATCCATCTGTAAATATATTGAACAACTATATTCAAGTCCATAAATGAAACAAACAGGATCCATACCCTTATCTAAATATTGTTCACTTATGTACTCAGTTGTAAATACTTGGTATAAATATTATTGACCCTTTCTAAATCTTTTTTCAACTCTGCTAAGTTCTCAGGGTATGATATTTAGGTGTCTCTCAGGACAGTTAAGTGGCGTTGTTTAAGTGGTTGACTGAGTGGGTATTTAGTAGATTGTTGTGATTGTTTAGTGGAATTATCTTCAGCCGAATATAACAAATGTATTTTGGTTTCCTTTTAGTTTCATTAATTATTGACAAGGCTGTGACCAGCTTGATGTAAGAACCATTGATTACCTGGTCAACCAGGTTGTTGCTTCCCGTATAGTAATTAAGTTTATTATATAGCAGTGTTGTACTGGTTGTGACACCTGCTACTGTGGTTGAAGCACCTGCTACTGTGGTTGTAGCACCTGCTGCTGTGGTTGTAGCACCTGCTACTGTGGTTGTAGCACCTGCTGCTGTGGTTGTAGCACCTGCTGCTGTGGTTGTAGCACCTGCTGCTGTGGTTGTAACACCTGCAACTGTGGTTGTAGCACCTGCTACTGTGGTTGTAGCACCTGCTACTGTGGTTGAAACACCTGCTGCTGTGGTTGTAACACCTGCTACTGTGGTAACACCTGTTACTGTCGTTGTAGCACCTGCTACTGTGGTTGTAACACCTGCTACTGTGGTAACACCTGCTACTGTGGTTGTAGCACCTGCTGCTGTGGTTGTAGCACCTGCTGCTGTGGTTGTAACACCTGCTACTGTGGTTGTAACACCTGCTACTGTGGTTGTAACACCTGATACTGTGGTTTTAGCACCTGCTACTGTGGTTGTAACACCTGCTACTGTGGTTGTAACACCTGCTACTGTGGTTGTAACACCTGCTACTGTGGTTGTAACACCTGATACTGTGGTTTTAGCACCTGCTACTGTGGTTGTAACACCTGCTACTGTGGTTGTAACACCTGCTACTGTGGTTGTAACACCTGATACTGTGGTTTTAGCACCTGCTACTGTGGTTGTAACACCTGCTACTGGGGTTGTAACACCTGCTACTGGGGTTGTAACACCTGATACTGTGGTTTTAGCACCTGCTACTGTGGTTGTAACACCTGCTACTGTGGTTGTAACACCTGCTACTGTGGTTGTAACACCTGATACTGTGGTTTTAGCACATGCTACTGTGGTTGTAACACCTGCTACTGTGGTTGTAACACCTGCTACTGTGGTTGTAACACCTGATACTGTGGTTTTAGCACCTGCTACTGTGGTTGTAACACCTGCTACTGTGGTTGTAACACCTGCTACTGTGGTTTTAGCACCTTCTACTGTGGTTGTAACACCTGCTACTGTGGTTGTAACACCTGCTACTGTGGTTGTAACACCTGATACTGTGGTTTTAGCACCTGCTACTGTGGTTGTAACACCTGCTACTGTGGTTGTAACACCTGCTATTGTGGTTGTAACACCTGCTACTGTGGTTTTAGCACCTGCCACTGTGGTTGTAACACCTGCTACTGTGGTTGTAACACCTGCTACTGTGGTTGTAACACCTGATACTGTGGTTTTAGCACCTGCTACTGTGGTTGTAACACCTGCTACTGTGGTTGTAACACCTGCTACTGTGGTTGTAACACCTGATACTGTGGTTTTAGCACCTGCTACTGTGGTTGTAACACCTGCTACTGTGGTTGTAACACCTGCTACTGTGGTTGTAACACCTGATACTGTGGTTTTAGCACCTGCTACTGTGGTTGTAACACCTGCTACTGTGGTTGTAACACCTGCTACTGTGGTTGTAACACCTGCTACTGTGGTTTTAGCACCTGCTGCTGTGGTTGTAGCATTTATTACATCCTCTTGTAAACCATCCGTGAATGGTTGTGTTGGATGGATGAGTGTGGTTGACAAATGTTGGTTGAATGGTTATTTGTCAGAGAGGTTGGTTGTCTGTGGTTGAATTGAGCTGAAGTGACCAGGAGAGAATCGACAGAGAACTATCATAGGTTAGGTTCGTCAGGAAACAGGTCAAGTTTTTCCTGACGCGGGTCTTAGATGATCACGCGCAGCTGGAGCTTTTGGTCATCTGACGGAGGCCTTCCGCTGGCTTACCGGTCCACCACCTTTAAAAATTGTGGTCATAATTAATAACCATTTTTTTATTATAGAACTATCATACATACAGTGGGACAGCCATGAGCACCCTATACCCTCACCACTGCTTATAAAATGTTGAAAAATGGTATATATATATCACCACTGCTTATAAAATGTTGAAAAATGGTATATATATATATCACCACTGCTTAGAAAATGTTGAAAAATGGTATATATATATCACCACTGCTTAGAAAATGTTGAAAAATGGTATATATATATATCACCACCGCTTAGAAAATGTTGAAAAATGGTATATATATATATATATATATATATATATCACCACTGCTTATAAAATGTTGAAAATGGTATATATATATATATATATATATATATATATATATATATATTTTTTTTATATCACCACTGCTTATAAAATGTTGAAAAATGGTATATATATATATATCACCACCGCTTAGAAAATGTTGAAAATGGTATATATATATATATATATATATATATATATATATATATATATATATATATATATATCACCACTGCTTAGAAAATCTGAACTCAGAAGTATACAAGGTCAGTATTACATAAGTACCATTGATTAAACCTAAAAGATCATATATAGAAATGAAACATAAGAAGAAGAAGGGTTACCGAAATTCTTAAAAACGTGAATATGTCACAACGAAGGAAATATAATGTTTTTCTAAGATATAACGGAGACAGAGCGAAGACATAAAGGGAAGATAAAGCCGTCCAGGATAGTGCACGAACCATCAGATATTTCTACTCATATGTAAACATTAAGGTTTAAAACTACCTGGAGAATTGAACCATTAATAAGAGGAGGTTTAAACATTGATGGTGAAACACGAAAACTCTCGAAACCCATTGAAAAGTGTATGAAAGTTATGGTAGTTTGTGGTTTAAAAAGTGCTTTGTGGTTGAATGGTGATTGGTTGTGGAGAAGGGAAAGTGAGATAGTTATTTACTCACAATTTTTTCTTTTATTTCCAGGTGTGACCTTCAGGAGCCAGTTTAAGGCAGCGTAAGTACCAGTATTTACTTCTCTCTCTCTCTCTCTCTCTCTCTCTCTCTCTCTCTCTCTCTCTCTCTCTCTCTCTCTCTCTCTCTCTCTCTCTCTCTCTCTCTCTCTCTCTCTCTCTCTCTCTCTCTCTCTTCTTCCTCTCTTCTCTCTCTCTCTTTCTCTCTCTTCTCCTTCTTTTTTTTCTCTCTTCCTCTCTCTCTCCCTATCCTCCTCCCCCCCTCTCTCTACATTTATTTCTTCCTTATATCACAGGAACAGTAGAGCAACACAAAAGTTTTCTTTAAAATTGTTACTGTCATTGTTGAGCAAATTTGTAGTTTCTCAGTTTTTTTTTTTTCCTTCATTTTACTTAGTTTTTTTCCTCCTGCTTCTTTCTCTCTTTTTCTCTCTTTTCGATGCCTTGTCTGTGGTCTTTCTTATTCATAGCAATAGAAATGGCTTCCCATTTGTTTACATGTCTGCTGGTACGATAAGTTTACGTTAAGTTTGTAAACCTCCTTCGTTAACTTCCTCTATAATCCTCGTTTGTAAACAGTTGTAAACGTTGTTCGTAAACTTCCTTTGTAATCATCATTTGTGACCGTCGTCTGTAAACATAAGAAAGAAGGAACACTGCAGAAGGCCTACTGGCACATGCGAGGCAGGTCCAAGTCCCCTACCGGCTTAAGCCACTGACCGAACCTAGTCAGGTCAGGTCACACCCACCCATCCACACCCACTCATGTATTTATCTAACCTATTTTTAAAACTACGCAACGTTTTGGCTTCTATGACGGTACTCGGTAACGCTGTAAACATCGTTTGTAAACGTCTTTAATCGTCGTCTGTAAACGCTGTTTGTAAGCGTCGTCTATAAACGTTGTTTGTAAACGTCTTTAACCGTCGCCTGTAAATGTCTCCTAACACTGCACAATAAATTACAAGATGTTGTAACAGGAATGTCCATGAGAATCATGAATCTTGGTACGTACGACACGTGTTCAACCTCCCAGGTACCTTAATGAAGATACAAAAGACCGAAACCTTTTCTAAAAACACTTATCTGACACAACAAGACCATGGGACCTTGGTACACATGATATCCTCTATAAATCTATTTATTTCCACTAGTGGGCCCCACTCACATGTGACGGTGTTTTCAACTTCAACACCTGTCCTCTGGTTCGTATGTCACCAACCTCACGCCTCTGTGGGACTGATAGAGCCTGCTACGCAGGTGACACATTTCTCCAGTAAAGACTTGACATGTACTCACTGGATCACAGACGAGAGAGATACATCATACTCCACACCTGGAAAATCCTAGAGGGACTGATCACTAATTTGCACACAGAAATCACTCCCTACGAAAGCAAAAGACTTGCAGGCCACTGATACACTAAAAGAAAACACAATAAGTGTCAGGGGCCCAAGACTGTTCAACAGCCTCCCACCAGCCATAAGGGGAATTACCAGTAGACTCCTGGTTGTCTTCAAGAGGGAGCTGGACAGATACCTAAAGTCAGTGCCGGATCAACCGGGCTGTGGTTCGTACGTTGGACTACGTGCGGCCAGCAGTAACAGCCTCGTTGATCAGGCCCTGATCCACCGGGAAGCCTGGTCATGGACCGGGCCGCGGGGGCGTTGATCCCCGGAATGCCCTCCAGGTAGGTAGGTAGATGTAGACATACGTCACATGTTTGAACGACCTGCACGACGTCACTGCTAGATAGCCACACACTGCACTACAGTGTTTTAACATTCGTCCAGACGATTATACACAAGACGTGAGATATCACTTCAGTTACTCGTAAGATATCTGAAATTTTAAGATTACATCTACGTTTGAATGAACTATGATGATATTGTAATCTATTAATGACCCACTGACTTCATTTTTATTGATAAGCTATCTTATAGGCTTGTTCAGTCGAGTACAGAAGAAACAGCAGAAGCAGTAGAGATGCTGCTGCCTCTGTATTCGACTGAAGAAGCCTGCTGTGTAGGCGAAACGTTTCGTAATAAAGATACCTAACTGTTGCACATGTGTCTTATTATCAACTTGTCGGTATTGTATACCATTATCGTATTCAATACTGAAATTAATTAAGTTTTTCGCGAAATCTTCTTCTGATAAAGCAGTTATCGTAAAGAATGGGCGGGGACTCGAACTTTGGTTCTTAACTGTAGGTCCAACGCTGTTACCACTCAGCCATCGAGCTTGCAAACACGTCCCAACGTCTCTGTGACATGTTTGTACCAGCTGTGACCATGGTTTGAGTCCTTATCCATTATTCTGTTTATTCATTGACATTCGTTTGTTAGGACTTATTTTGGTTTTAAATCAATACAACATAGCTCATTGTTCAGTGAGGTGTTAAGACTCGCATGTTAATGCTATACAATACCAACAACAGTTGGTTGTTATGTATATCTAATTTAAAGGGGTGGACCGGTAAGCCAGTGGAAGGCCTCGGTCAGATGACCAAAATCTGCAGTTGTGGGTCATATGATCCGCGTCAGGAAACACTTGTCCTGTTTCCTGACAAACTTTACCTACCTACTTGGGTATCTTTAGTGGTGAAACGTCTCGCCTGCACAGTAGGCTTCTTCAGTTACCTCTGTGTTAGACTAGAGAAGTCTACTGAGTAGGTTGTCTCAGTAATAAACATATACTAGTGTTAAACAAGTGTATTAAACACTAAGACAGTTGCCACAGTACAGCTGAGTGCATGAATAACCCGCACATGGAGAGAGGAACTTGCGACGACGTTTCGGTCCGACTTGGACCATTTACAAATTATAGTGTGACTGTAAATGGTCTAAGTCAGACCGAAACGTCGTCGTAAGCTCCTCCTATGTGCGGGTTATTTGTGTCACGGTATTGCGTGTTTTTGTTGTTTACAGGTCAGTGTTGAGTGAGCGTCTGCTGGGCTAGGTGAGGGCTCCATGCTGGTGCTGCGTAATCAGTGACTAGCTTGACATATCTCGTGTATAAAGTTCTGAAGGGCTCATTGTTCACGTTCATGAATGCTGCTTTTAGGTAATTTCACATATACCGCTGACATTATACTGTTTATGAGTAATTCTGGTGGTATGTTTAGTGTTTTATTTATTCCCAGTATATTATCAAAGGTACTTTTTTTACTCGGATATTCTCAGCTTCTCTCTGCCCATGCTGTACTCTGTGTCCGGTCTGCCCTCACCTTCTCCAGTTCACTTGGCCGTACATTTGTATTCTTCTCAGCAGACAGTGAGAGGTAAGGCTCAGTTGCCTCTGCTAGGTCGTTAACACACATTAGGAATAGTAGCAGACCCAATACTCATCCTTGAGGAATCTCACTTGTTACTCTCTCCTATTCTGATGTTTCATCAGTTACTGTGACTGGAACAGTACACAGATGACTAAGACACATGTGCAAGTCTTGCACATGTGTCTTACTCATTAACTTGTCGGTATTTTATACCATTTTCAAAATAAACAAATAACTCGCACATAGAATGAAACTTATGACGACCTTTAGGTCTGGTTTTTACCATTAACTAGTCACACGACTAGTTAATGGTCGGACCGAAACGTCGTCATAAGTCTCATTTTCCTATGTGCAGGTTACTTGTGTACTTACTGTTATCTTTTGCGTTGTTTCGTTCATGTTTTCCTTGAGCCACTGCAGCTCTCCACCCTCTAACTTACCTTGTCTCTCTGTTTTCCAGACTAATCTCTGGTGTGGTATCAGATACTTCCTTGCAGTCCACCCAGCCCTGTTTTTCTTGTTCCATCTCTTTGACTCTGTCATAGAACTCCAGAAAGTTCGTAAGCCAGGAGTCTTCTTCACCTGTGTTGATCTCTGAAGAATCTTCTCTCCATATGCTCTAATATCCTTTTCCTTAATGTTTTCTCCAGAACATTTGACAATATGGATGTTAGACGTACTGGCGTGTAGGTCAGCGTCTTTTATGTTCCCCTTGTTGATATGGGAACACGTTGTTATTTTTCCCAGTGTCCTGGCAGCTGCCCTGATTGGAGATACTGGTTACCTGAAGCTTACTGAAGACACCTGATTGGAAATACTGGATACCTGAAGCTTACTGAAGACACCTGATTGGAAATACTGGATACCTGAAGCTTACTGAAGTCCCCTGATTGGAGATACTGGTTACCTGAAGCTTACCGAAGTCCCCTGATTAGAGATACTGGTTACCTGAAGACTCCTGATTGGAGATACTGGTTACCTGAAGACTCCTGATTGGAGATACTGGTTACCTGAAGACTCCTGATTGGAGATACTGGTTACTTGAAGCTTTCCGAAGTCCCCTGATTGGAGATAATCGTTACCTGAAGACTCCTGATTGGAGATACTGGTTACTGAAGACTCCTGAAATTGTCTTCAGGTAACCTTGTGGTAACAAAGTTTCAGCTTTCATTTCGCCATTTTCTCCTGCTCTCTCTCTCCCTCTTTTATCGTGTTCTTATTCTCGTATTCACCCTCGTCCTCAAACTCACCTTTACCTCCCTCCCTACTTCCCCTCCCCTCCCCTCACCCCACAACATGTGACCCCATTTACTGATGTAAAGAGCGAGAGAAGGGAGAGAGATGGGTATCTGTTTTCTCGACTGAGCCAGTTCCTGTCTTCTATTCTCTGTCGCTGATGCGATCTGCCTGCGTATGGAAGGGGGATGGGGAAGCGAGGGGGAAAGAGGAGGGGGGGTATTGATGATGATGGCACCGCCTTTGTTGATGTCGATGGAGCTGTGTACGTCAGAGCTGAACATTTGTAATGCCGCTAATGACTTGTATTTTAGCCCCGAGTGTTTTTCGTGGCTTGTGTGTACGAAAAACACTCGGTGTGTATTTGCCTAGCCGAGGCTGCCGGGGGGTTGAGCCACCGCCCCTACCTAAATCTTTTACATTCTTTATATCTCCAAGAAATGGATATGTAATCCACTTGTTATTGGTATCAGGAAGAGGAAAATAATCCCTAGAACTGTTCTTCAAGTCTTGCAAATGTTGGTTCAAAAACTTCTTATTTCTTCAGTGTATCGGTATCAGTCTCATGGTGAGTTATTATATATTTTACACTGAAGCCTCTTAAAATTTTGAACTTTGCCCACGGCCCCCAGTACTACCTTTGTGGACCTCCGGTACTACCTTTGTGGCCCCAAGTACTACCTTTGTGGCCCCCAGTACTACCCTTGTAGACCCCCGGTACTATCTTTGTGGACCCCCGGTACTACCTTTGTGGACCCCTGGTACTACCTTTGTGGACCCCCGGTACTACCTTTGTGGACCCCAGGTACTCCTTTTGTGGACCCCCGGTATTACCTTTGTGGACCCCCGGTATTACCTTTGTGGACCCCCAGTACTACCTTTGTGGACCCTCGGTACTACCTTTGTAGACCCCCAGTACTACCTTTGTGAACCCCAGTACTACCATTGTGGACCCCAGTACTACCTTTGTGGACCCCAGTACTACCATTGTGGACCCCAGTACTACCTTTGTGGACCCCAGTACTACCTTTGTGCATCACCAGTACTACCTAGGTCTCAATTCTTAGTTCCTGGTCCAGTTCCTAGTTCCTGGTCCCAGATCCTAGTTCCTGACTCCAGTTCCTAGTTCCTGGTCTCAGTTCCATGTTCCTGGTCCCAGTTCCTAATTCCTGGTCCCAGTTCCTAGTTCCTGGCCCCAGTTCCTAGTTCCTGGTCCCAGTTCCTAGTTCCTGACCCCAGTTTCTGGTCCCAGTTCCTGGTCCCAGTTCCTAGTCCCAGTTCCTAGTTCCTGGTCCCAGTTCCTAGTTCCTGGTCCCAGTTCTCGGTTCCAGTTCCTAGTCCCTGGTCCCAGTTCCTAGTCCCAGTTCTTGGTCCCTGGTCCCAGTTCCTAGTCCCTGGTCCCAGTTCCTGGTTCCTGACCCTAGTTCCTGGTTCCTGGTCTCAGTTCATAGTTCTTGGTCCCAATTAGTAGTTCCTGGTCCCAGTTCCTAGTTCTTGGTCCCAGTTCCTAGTTCCTGACCCCAGTTCCCGGTTCCTGGTCCCAGTTCCTAGTTCCTGACCCCAGTTCCTGGTCCCAGCCAGGTGTTGAATATATATCTTATTCACTTGGGTATCTTTATTGCTGAAACGTTTCGCCCGTAAAGATAGGCCAGTGTTGAACATGTGTGGTTGTTGATCTTCTGACACCTCTGCTGCATCACCTTCACTTCTGACACCTCTGCTGCAACACCTTCACTTCTGACACCTCTGCTGCAACACCTTCACTTCTGACACCTCTGCTGCAACACCTTCACTTCTGACACCTCTGCTGAAACACCTTCACTTCTGACACCTCTGCTGCAACACCTTCACTTCTGACACCTCTGCTGCATCAACTTCACTTCTGACACCTCTGCTGCATCACCTTCACTTCTGACACCTCTGCTGCAACACCTTCACTTCTGACACCTCTGCTGCATCAACTTCACTTCTGACACCTCTGCTGCAACACCTTCACTTCTGACACCTCTGCTGCAACACCTTCACTTCTGACACCTCTGCTGCATCACCTTCACTTCTGACACCTCTGCTGCATAAACTTCACTTCTGACACCTCTGCTACATCACCTTCACTTCTGACACCTCTGCTGCATCACCTTCACTTCTGACACCTCTGCTGCATCACCTTCACTTCTGACACCTCTGCTGCAACACCTTCACTTCTGACACCTCTGCTGCATCACCTTCACTTCTGACACCTCTGCTGCATCACCTTCACTTCTGACACCTCTGCTGCATCACCTTCACTTCTGACACCTCTGCTGCATCACCTTCACTTCTGACACCTCTGCTGCAACACCTTCACTTCTGACACCTCTGCTGCATCACCTTCACTTCTGACACCTCTGCTGCATCACCTTCACTTCTGACACCTCTGCTACATCACCTTCACTTCTGACACCTCTGCTGCATCACCTTCACTTCTGACACCTCTGCTGCATCACCTTCACTTCTGACACCTCTGCTGCAACACCTTCACTTCTGACACCTCTGCTGCATAAACTTCACTTCTGACACCTCTGCTACATCACCTTCACTTCTGACACCTCTGCTGCATCACCTTCACTTCTGACACCTCTGCTGCATCACCTTCACTTCTGACACCTCTGCTGCAACACCTTCACTTCTGACACCTCTGCTGCATAAACTTCACTTCTGACACCTCTGCTACATCTGGTGGCCAGAGCTCTCGCTTCACACACGGAGGGCCCGGGTTCGATTCCCGGCGGGTGGAAACATTTCGACGTGTTTCCTTACACCTGTTGTCATGTTCACCTAGCAGCAAATAGGTACCTGGGTGTTAGTCGACTGGTGTGGGTCGCATCCTGGGGGACAAGATTAAGGACCCCAATGGAAATAAGACGTCTGACGCACTGACTTTCTTGGGTTATCCTGGGTGGCTAACCCTCCGGGGTTAAAAATCTGAAGAAAATCTTATCTTATCTTATCTTGCTGCATCACCTTCACTTCTGACACCTCTGCTGCATCACCTTCACTTCTGACACCTCTGCTGCATCACCTTCACTTCTGACACCTCTGCTGCATCACCTTCACTTCTGACACCTCTGCTGCATCACCTTCACTTCTCACACCTCTGCTGCATCACCTTCACTTCTGACACCTCTGCTGCATCACCTTCACTTCTGACACCTCTGCTGCATCACCTTCACTTCTGACACCTCTGCTGCATCACCTTCACTTCTGACACCTCTGCTGCAACACCTTCACTTCTGACACCTCTGCTGCATCACCTTCACTTCTGACACCTCTGCTGCATCACCTTCACTTCCATTAGTCTTTTCTCACAGCTCGGACAATTTTTAGCCACTGACGCGTAAGTCTCTCTCTTACCCAACACTTCTCTGTCTCTCTGTCTCTCTTTCTCTGTCTCACCCTCTGTCTGTCTCTCTGTCTCTCTTTCTCTGTCTCACCCTCTGTCTGTCTCTCTGTCTCTCTTTCTCTGTCTCACCCTCTGTCTGTCTCTCTGTCTCTCTTTCTCTGTCTCACCCTCTGTCTGTCTCTCTTTCTCTGTCTCACCCTCTGTCTGTCTGTCTGTCTCTCTCTCTCTCCCTCTCTCTCTCCCTCTCTCTCACACATACAGTGAGTGCTTTTTAAATTCCATACAACTACTACTTCTACTACAATTTCTACAACAACTACTACTTCTACTACAACTACTTCCCTCTCAAGACAACAAGTCAGAGGGCTACACAGGGTATTTGCTGTGATTGTGACTTTGGTAATAAATGAATGTATCACCAGACATTCAAGTCCCTCCAGACATTTACGATCCTTGAGCATTTACCCTCGGGTGGTAAGGGCGGTATTCCTGCCTTTGTGTACTCCAGGGCCGCCCTTAAGTTTCCTGGCGGACCCTTAAGTAAATGCTCCCCTGCTGGGGTGCTCAGTGAGCTCCAGGAATCACCAGGTTAGTGAAGGAAGATTCCAGGAATGTCCTCGTTCAGGAGATGCTGCCATCTCTCAACCTGCAGGAGACGCTGCCATCTCTCAACCTTCAGGAGATGCTGCCATCTCTCAACCTACAGGAGATGCTGCCATCTCTCAGCTTTCAGGAGACGCGGCCATCTCTCAACCTTCAGGAGATGCTGCCATCTCTCAGCCTTCAGGAGACGCGGCCATCTCTGAATCTTCAGGAGATGCTGCCATCTCTCAACCTTCAGGATATAATGCCATCTCTCAACCTTCAGTAGATGCTGCCATCCCTCAACCTTCAGGAGTTGCTGCCATCCCTCAACCTTCAGGAGTTGCTGCCATCCCTCAACCTTCAGGAGATGATGCCATCTCTCCACCTTCACATGATGCTGGGGCTTACGGTATATACTGCAGTATATAAGCCCCATCTCCACGTTTATGCTGCACTATTATCAAGACTTATGGACTAAACACATCGACTCCAAGCTGAGGGACTGATTACCTAACACTCCTCCACATCTTCCACAGTTTCTATGCATTGGACTGAAGAAGCCACTGGCTGGCAAAACGTTTCCAGAATAAAGATTCACACTAAAAATGAAAATACACTGGATTTGATCTTCACGACCAACGAGGACTAATCGAAGAAAACAATAATAACAAAAATATATTCTGACCAAAACCTCATAGAAGTACAAATTAATATAAAGTCAGGGATGAAGAACTACAGCAGTAATGTAAGAGAAGGAATGTTCAGTAAGTTTAACTTTATCAACTCACTAAATGACAGCAAGGTAGAAAATGCAGAAATATTTTTCACTCCAGCAGAAGGCCGCGCAGACCAACTAACTGACATTAGTACAAATCCCATAGATTTCGAAAAAGAAATGGACAACATGCCCACTCACTCTGCACCTGGACTAGATTCATGGAATGCTTTATTTATAAAGTATTCTTTGGAGAAAGAGCTTAGATCTAGGTGAAATATCGGAGGCCTTAAAGAGTGCAGACATAGCTCCTTTGCATAAGGGAGGTAGTAGAGCACTAGCTAAAAATTACAGACCAGTAGCCCTAACTTCTCACATCATAAAAATCTTTGAAAGAGTGATGAGACGGCAGATTACAAAGTTCATGGACCAGCACAACCAACATAACCCGAACCAGCATGGCTTTAGAGCGGGACGATCATGCCTGTCACAGCTGCTGAACCATTATGACAGAATTACGGAGGCGTTGGAAGACGACCAAAACGCAGATGTGATTTACACAGATTTTGCAAAGGGGTTTGACAAATGCGATCATGGAGTGATAGCGCACAAAATGAGGGCCATGGGCATTACGGGGAAGGTAGGCAGATGGATTTTCGGGTTCCTAACACACAGAACACAAAAAGTAGTGGTGAACAGAACAAGATCCAACATCAGTGAGGTCTAAAGCTGTGCTCCAAGGCACTGTCCTGGCACCTCTGCTGTTTCTCATCCTCATAGCAGACAGATAAAAACACCCGTCACACTTTTGTATCATCATTTGCAGATGACACTAAAATAAGCATGAAAGTCACTACGGTGGAGGACACTGAAAAAATTACAGGAAAACATACGCAGGGTCTTCCAGTGGGCAGTGGAGAACAACATGACGTTCAGTGGTAATAAGTTCCAGCTGCTTAGGTATGGAAAGAATGAAGAACACAAAAAAAACACTACAGTGCTAGTCACGGCATTATGCCGCCCCTCCCCCTCACACATACCAAAACACAAACACATACCATGAAAGATTATACCTTACACACTTACTGAGGTTTTAATACTTGGTGCTGCGTCCTTTACGCTTAATCACGTCCCTCAGCCGTGTAGGAAGACTCTCACACAAATTCTTGAGGGTTTGGGGAGGTGTATTATTCCATGCCTCATGTAGAGCAGCCTCCAGCGGCGGGATGGAACTGATATCCTTGACCACTGAACTTCTTTTCACTATTGACCAGAGGTTCTCAATAGGGTTTAAGTCTGGGGAATTGTCTGGCCAGTCATTAAAGAACCTCACTTCACAGTCCTTAAGCCACTGAACTACAGATTTAGCGGTATGACACGGTGCACAGTCCTGCATAAAAACCGTAGCCTCACACTTGTCAAACGCCTCAGGTAAATTGTCACACAATAACTCCAGGTAATTATACTGGTTCATAGACTGGTTTTGGGGAAGCACAATGAGTTCACCAACACTCTGATCACTGAAACACCCCCAAACCATGAGCGAGTCTGGGTGTTTGGTGGTCCCACAGGTATAGCGTGGGTCTAGTGGGTCACTACCTCTGGGCCGGTACACATGTCCCCCACAGTTACAGGTGACGGTGAAGGTTGCTTCATCATTCCAAAGTACTTCAGACCACTGTTGAGGAGTCCAGTGAAGATATTTCTTTGCATAATCCAGCCTACGTTTCTTCTGTGGCTTGGAGAGGATCAGTTTCTTAACCTGGTGGTGACTACTGTAACACAGTTCTGACACACGTTTGTTAACAGTTCTTGCAGACACCTCTGAGAGAAGATGTGGGTTCTTTTCTTTCAATTCTCTAGCAGTTATCTTAGGTGTACTCTCTAGCTGCTTCTTTAACACAGTTAAGGTACGAACAGATGTCTTCGAGGGGCCAGACCAAGGTTTGGCAGACTGTAACTCGACACCGCCACCAGCCTTAAAACGTTGCACCCAGTTCCTCACTGAACGCTCACACACACCAACATTCTCCACTATTTCTTTCGTCTGGTGCCCAGCTTTGTGAAGCCCTATGATTTGAACTATAGTTTCAGGTGTTAAAGACTTCCTTTTACCCATAATAAAACATGTATAGCCCCAAAACCAAAGGGAACACTGGACAAAAGATGGGGCGGATGAGAGACAAAAATTCAACACTTCCTCTCACCATGGCAGCCACGTGAGCACTGAGGAGTCACTGTGAAGTGTGGCAGCAGGCCGTGATGTCATGCTAACGGCTGTAACCCGGCATAATGCACTGACGAAAAAAGAACCCCTGTATGGTAGACCTTTGATTTTCGTCACGGTATTATGCCGGGACGCTCACCCGGCATAATGGCGTGACTAGCACTATATACAAAACTCAAGAAGGTCATCAAATAAAAAGAAAGGAACACGTAAAAGACCTGGGAATAATTATGTCAGCTGACCTTTCTTTTAAAGACCATAACAAGACAAAGATGACGACAGCCAGGAAGATGATGGGGTGGGTATTGAGAACTTTCAAACAAGGGAAATAATGCCGATGGTGACACTCTTCAAATCGCTAGTGCTCCCTCACTTAGAATATTGCTCAGTGTTGACGGCCCCGTTCAAAGCAGGAGAAATATCAGAGCTGGAACAAATACAGAGATCGTTTACGGCTCACATTGAGCCAGTAAAGCACCTAAATTACTGGGAACGCCTTCAAATCTTCAACATGTACTCATTGGAGCGGAGGAGAGAGAGATACATGATAATATATACTTGGAAAGTACTCGAAGGATTGGTCCCAAATCTGCACACTGCCATAACAACATACTAGAGTGAGAGATATGGGAGCAAGTGTAAAATAAACCCAGTGAGGAGCAGGGGTGCGGTGGGGACAATAAGAGAACACTGTATCAACATCCGGAGTCCCAGACTATTCAACATCTTACCAGAAGATATCCGAAACACGGCTGGAACAAGTGTAGAAGCCTTCAAGAGGGAACTGGACAAGTATCTTCACCAGGTGCCAGATCAACCAGGCTGTGATGGATATGTGGGGCAGCAGGCCTCTAGCAGCAACAGCCAGGTTGACCAGGCAAGCCAGACGAGCCTTGCCCATGGCCGGGCTCCGAGAGTAGTGAAACTCTCGAAACTCTTCTAAGGTATAAAGGTAATTTATCGTGTTCTTTGAAAAAATGGTCAGTCGACATAATTACTCCCAGGTCTTTCCGTGTCCTTTTCAATTTACTTCATGATTCTTTTGCTTTTTGTAGTCAGTGTCCCTTTTGAGTTCATCATTCTTTCAATACCTAAACAGTTGGAATTTATCCCCAGTTGGAGTTGGAACTTACCAATAGACCTCTGGCTTTCTTCAAGAAGGCACTGGACAGGCACATAGAGTGTACCTGACCAGCCGGGCTGTTGTTCGTGCGTCAGTTTGCGCGCGGCCAACAGTAACAGCCTGGTTGATCAGACCCCTGATCCACCACGAGGCTTGGTCTCAGACCGGGCCGCGGGGGCGTTGACCCCCGAAACCCTCTCCATGTATACTCGAGGTATACCACCACTACTTCCACATGTGGTTCATTGTATTTCCTTAATACACTGTGTGTTAGTTACCATTAGTTCTAGGCACTTGACACTAAGACACTTGGCCTGTGTGTGTGTGTGTGTGTGTGTGTGTGTACTCACCTAATTGTACTCACCTAATTGTGGTTGCAGGGGTCGAGACTCAGCTCCTGGCCCCGCCTCTGCACTGTCCGCTACTGGGTCTCTGCTCTCCCTGCTCCGTGAACTCTATCATACCTTGTCTTAAAACTATGTATGGTTCCCGCCTCCACTATATCGTGTGTGTGTGTATGTGTATGTGTGTTGTGTGTGTGTGTGTGTGTGTGTGTGTGTGTGTGTGTGTGTGTGTGTGTGTGTGTGTCAGTCTTTCATCAGTACTCGAGACTTTTATAAAAGGAAGTTTGACCTAGGCTCCTTCGGAAAGCCTGTGAGGAAAAATAGTAAACAGCCTGACTGTTGGTGCTGCTGCTGCTGTTGTTGTTGCTATTGTTACTGCTGCTGTTGCTGCTGCGATTGCTGCTTTTGTTGTTGCTGTGACTTGCTGCTGCTGCTGTTGCTGCTGCTGTTGCTGCTGCTGTTGTTGTTGCTGTTGCTGCTGTTGTTGCTGTGACTGTTGTTGTTGCTGCTGTTGTTGTTGCCACCGCCGCCACCAACTCACTGATCTATACAGCAATATATCGGAAAGTATTAAATGAGTTGGGGTATACGCACACGCACACGTGCACGCACACGTGCACGCACACGCACGCACACGCACACGCACACACACACGCGCGCGCGCGCACACACACACACACACACACACACACACACAAAATACAAAGCCAATTTACTGTCGACAAGTGCCTTTCACCAATGATAACTACATACATACGGACCAGGAGCTATGAATCGACAGGTGTAAGGAAATGCGTCGAAATGTTTTCACCCCTCCGGGAATCGAACACGGACACGGATTCAAGAGTTCTACACTCAGAGACTGGACTGAAAGCAGACTTCCCTTTCGAGTCTAATCAAGCAAAGTTGCTGGTGTTCCCAGACTCTCAGGACTGAGTAGATGGCCTAGCTGATCCTGCCCTTCTGTAGCTCTGTCTCCTCCGCTCCAGTGAGTACATATATAGGACGCTGAGGCGTTCCCAGTAATTTAAATGGCCCCCATCAACACTGAACAATGTTCTAAACGAAAGAACACAAGCTATTTATACCTTTGATATACCTTTAATGAGTTTCGAGTCCCTCTACTCATCCACCCAGTTATTTTCCTGGCTGTCGTGACATTTCCTTTATCGTGGAGTGGCAGTGAAGAACATAAGGCAATGGAGAACAACATGACGTTCAGTGGTGATAAGTTTCAGCTGCTTAGGTATGGAAAGAATGAAGAACTCAAAAGGAACACTGTATACAAAACTCAAGATGGTCACCAAATAGAATGAAAAGAACACGTAAAAGACCTGGGAATAATTATGTCAGCTGACCTTTCTTTTAAAGACCATAACAAGACAAAGATCACGACAGCCAGGAAGATGAGCAGTCTTGGGCCTCTGACATTTATTGTGTTGTTTCTCAATGGTGGTTTTAAACTACATACAACATTTTAAAGAGTAGATATGATAGGATTTAAAACGTTAGACCAATAATGCCAGTCGGTGAAGCTTAAAGATGCAGGACCAGGCGCCAAGGTTCGACCCTGGCAAACACAAATTGGTGAGTACAAATGATTACACACTGGTAAGAAACAGTAAGATTAAAGTTTGAAGATGGTATTACGAAGGTGGTGAAGTAACTGGATGAGTTTAAGAGATATAAATGGACTTAATCATCACAGAGACGAGTTTTGAAAAAAAAAAAATCCAGAGTTCCATGTAATGAGGTGGAAGAGTAGCAATGTTTGTAAGGAACACATGAAGCTGTCACCAACTGGAGGGAAAGCCACTGTCACTACCACTTTACCTTTAATGGGTTTCGAGAGTTTTCCTTACACTTACATCCCTTATACCCACAGTCCTTACACCCCCCAGACAAGCCTGAATTTTTTAAAGGGGTGGACCGGTAAGCCAGCGGAAGGCCTCGGTCAGATGACAAAAAGCTCCAGTGGCGGGTCATCATCTGACAAAGACCTGCATCAAGAAACACTTGTCCTGTTTCCTGACGAACCTTACCCAACGTAGACAAGCCTGGAGGTGTAAGAAGTATAGGTGTAAGGCTGCCAGCAGTCTGGTAACCAGGCTGCTGGCAGCCTTCTGCCCCATATATCCGTCACAACATGGAAGAGAAAATCGTCGAGTTTCCTCTTGAGGACTTCTACACTTGTCCCAGCAGTGTTTCTGATATACTTTGTTAAGATGTTGAATAATCTGGGACTTCGGACGTTGATACGTTCTCTTATTGCACCCACGGCGTCCCCTGCCTTTCACTGGATTTATTCTGCACTTCTCCCATATCTCTCCCTCCAGTATGTTGTTATGGCAGTGTACAGGTTTGTGACAAGGCCCTCAAGCACCTTCCATGTATATATTATCATGTATCTTTCCTTCACTCCAGTGAGTACATATTTAGGACTTGGAGGCATTTCGAGTAATTTAAATAGGCTCTATATGGGCAGTAAGGAATCTTTGAATCTATTCCACCTCTATCTCCTGCCCCGAACAGATCTTTCAGCATTGAACAGTTCTAGGCGCGAGAACACAAGCTATTCGAAAAGTGTTACCATTGGCACTATTTCTCTTGTTTTGAAAGTTCTCATCATTCACTTGGTCCTTTTCCTGCGTATTGTAACATTTGCCTTTTGTGTTTGCTCTTTCAGCTATAGGTCAGCTGACATTATTTTTAGGTTCTTTGTGTTCCTGCTGTTCTATTTAATGACTCTAATACGTCTCGTATAAAGTGTCCCTTTTGAGCTGCAATTTATCACCATTGAACGCCATGTTGTTCTCCACCTTCCACTGAAACAATATTTGTCCAACCCATTTTCAACGCTACATAAACAATAATTCTTCTAAGCAATGTTCCTTTTCATGCTAATTTTGGTATCCCCAAATGATGATACGATACTGTGACGAGTGTAAGAAACAGTAGAGGTGCCAGGAGAGTGCCTTGGGCCACTGAGCTTTTTACTTTGTTAATGCTGGATTTTGATCTTGTTTTTCTGTCAGAAAGTTTGATAATTATTTATCTATTTCTCCCGTTATATCTATCGTCCTCATTTTGTGTACACTCATACCATTGAGGTATTTATCAAGTGTCTTGTTATGTACTGGAGACCGCATCTCCGTTTTGATTTCATTCCAATGTCACGTTAATCTTTCATAATGTTTTAGTAGTCACTATTCATCACCACCATCACCATTCATCACCACTCATCACCTACACCACCACAACTCATCACCACGACCACTCATCACTACCACCGCCACCATCACCACCACCACTCACCACCACTAGTCACCACCACTCATCACTAGTCACCACCACTCATCACTAGTCACCACCACTTACCACCACTTATCACCACCACCATCACCTTTCATCATCACCACCACCACTCATCACTACCACCACCACCACCACCATCACCTTTCATCATCACCACCACCACTCATCACTACCACCACCACCACCACCATCACCACCATTCACCCCCCTCCCCACACACAACCATCCCGTCACTGCCAGCTTAATTAAATCCTTCACAGTTTGCATAATCTCAAAGGGGAAATAGTTTTATGCTCTGTAGAAAAAGGTCCTTGTATCTCTCTCTCTCTCTCTCTCTCTCTCTCTCTCTCTCTCTCTCTCTCTCTCTCTCTCTCCTCTCTCTCTCTCTCTCTCTCTCTCTCTCTCTCTCTCCTCTCTCTCTCTCATTTACATTAAAAACTAAAAAAAAGATATATGTTGTATCTGGTCAAAATTATTTTAAGTCAAACTCTTATTATTAGCTTTCTTTTGTAAGTTTCCTCTTGTAAGTTTCTTATAAGTTTCCTCTTGTAAGTTTCTTATAAGTTTCCTCTTGTAAGTTTCTTATAAGCTTTCTCTTGTAAGTTTCTTATAAGTTTCTTATAAGTTTCCTCTTGTAAGTTTCTTATAAGCTTTCTCTTGTAAGTTTCTTATAAGCTTTCTCTTGTAAGTTTCTTATAAGTTTCCTCTTGTAAGTTTCTTATAAGTTTCCTCTTGTAAGTTTCTTATAAGTTTCCTCTTGTAAGTTTCTTATAAGTTTCCTCTTGTAAGTTTCTTATAAGTTTCCTCTTGTAAGTTTCTTATAAGTTTCCTCTTGTAAGTTTCTTATAAGCTTTCTCTTGTAAGTTTCTTATAAGTTTCCTCTTGTAAGTTTCTTATAAGCTTTCTCTTGTAAGTTTCCTCTTGCACTTTTCCTCATGAAGGTTGGCCTCACTGAAGGTAACTGGGGGTGTGTAAGCTCGATCACTCATGTAAATAGTGCAGGAAAATATTCACTCATTTCAATACAGAGGTGAAAGATTTATTTTTCCCTTGTGAGGCGTAATGGAATAAACTCTGTGTTCCAGGAAAAGATAATGTATATGATTAATATTTTAACCTTGTAAAGGTGAGAGAATGAGAGAAAGAGAGAGAGAGAGAGAGAGAGAGAGAGAGAGAGAGAGAGAGAGAGAGAGAGAGAGAGAGAGAGAGAGAGAGAGAAGAGATTTTGTAAAGGTTGGAACTCTTAACCTAATCCTGTAAAAACCTTTGTGTGCGTGAAAGAGAGAGAGAATCAGTATGTAAATGTGAGATGTGATATACCTGTGACTGGTTTCCAGAGATTTTCCTTCCCTGGCATCCCGCCCTGCGGCTTGGTTTTTTCTCTTGATTGCCTGATCAACCAGGCTGTTGCTGTTAGCAGACATCTGGGTGTTGCCACTGGCGCTTCGCTGGCACACATTGCCATCACAGCCTGAATGATCTGGCATCTGATGGATCTCTCCTATAAATGATTCCTTCAGTGAAGCGAGGGTGCCCAAGATACTTGAAGTTCCACGAATCCTGACTCCAACCATCCTTCTGAGAATCGATGATACTAGCATGCAATCTGTGGGTGGGTGCCAGTCCTAGCATGCACTCTGTGGGTGGGTTGGTGGGTGCCACTCTTAGCATGCCTTCCGTGGGCTTTAGTGGTGGATGCCAATCCTAGGATGGGCTGGAGTGGTGGGTGCCAATCTTAGGATGGGCTGGAGTGGTGGGTGCCAATCCTAGGATGGGCTGGAGTGGTGGGTGCCAATCCTAGGATGGGCTGGAGTGGTGGGTGCCAATCCTAGGATGGGCTGGAGTGGTGGGTGCCAATCCTAGGATGGGCTGGAGTGGTGGGTGCCAATCCTAGCATGCATTCTGTGGGTGGGGTGGTGGATGCCAGTCCTAGCATGCGATCCGTGGGGTGGGGTGTTGGGTGCCAATCCTGGGATATACTCTGTTGCTTAATGATTTCCATTTTCAGACATCAAAAATGGAAGAATATATAAAATGCTGCATCAGCATATGAAATCCCAGGTTACAGTGCGGATGATCTGCCTTACACTAACCAACTATTACGACTCCCATAAATTCCTCTTAGGCCAGTAAATAGTGGTACCAACCAGACAAGAAAATACCCTTGATCTTATATTCACAAATAATGAGGGTCTGGAACACAACATAATGGTGTCGAGTACCACAAACTTGTAGCAGAACATAATTGAAGTTCAGACCTGCAGACACACTGATCTTTAGAAAGAAGACAAAAATAGTAATGAAAATTCACTTTCAGCAATAGTTACATTAACTGGGATCAAATAAATTATGAGCTTGCTGAAATGTGCTGGAAAGATAGTATGTGAAGCATAAATCTGTACGGGTATCCCTGGAGGATGAGCTTACTGGCACTAGAGGTGTGATCAACACTTATTTCATTAAGAAGAAAAGACGCAGGTTAGAGAGAGAGAGAGAGAGAGAAAGAGAGAGAGAGCCTCCATCTACAGAAGACGCTGGAGAACCACAGAACCTCTCAAAGGTTCCAAACTATATGAATATCAGAAAGAAACAATAGTTAGAGAAGCAGAAAGTACTAATCTACCTTGTCCATAATTACTATCGCATTTGCTTTGTCTGTTTCGTAAGGTGAAGTCCAGGATCTTTACTTAATTCATGGTATAACTTAACAGATCTTTGAGAACAATTGTGTTGCAGAGATCTGAGCACAGCTCAGACCTCTGCAATAGTAATTATGGACAAGGTAGACTATAGGGAAAAAATAAATATGATAATAGGAGACAGGGAAAACTCACGCGCCTCTTAAGCTCCAGTGAATGCATCTTCAGGAGTTCAGGAGAGACAGAGGGAACAAAAATGTATTAATGAAATTGAAATTGACAACAACATTTGATATCCGGCCTTTCCTTGGAGGAGGTGGAACTTACTATACGCTGACAACAACAAAGAAATGAATGAAATACTGTATTCAGTGAGTCATTAACTGAACCTAAGATTAACAATCGAAATGAATTCTCCATGAATGAGATTATAAGCTTTGCTGACATTTCCAAAATTTCCGACATAAGACTAACCCCTCTCGACTTCGAAGAAGCCATTGACAGGATGCCCATGTACTCTCTCTCAGGACTAGACTCGTGGAACTCCATATTCACCAAGAACTGCAAGAAATCCCTATCACGTGCCTTAAATATTCTATGGAGATGGCATCTAGACATAGGATTCATCCCATAGACATTGAAAACTACGGCTAAAACTACAAACGTGGCAGTAAAGCAGACGTAAACGACTATAGCTCTTAGATGTGAAGATTTTAAAGATGGATTCACAATATTGCACAACCCAGGGCGACATGGGTTTAGGGCAGGTCGCTCCTGCTTCTCACAATTGTTTGATCTTGAGGACATGTTTATGGATGCACTGAAAGGAAAACAAAATGCAGATATAGTGTGCACAGACTTTGAAAGGCCTTCGACAGGTGCGATCAATGGTGTGATTGTGTGCAAACGAAAAGTGGTTGGAAGGATTTTTTTACTTTCCAACAAATATAATCCAAAGAGGAATGATAAACAAAGTAACATCTGAAGCTAAAAGGTGAAAAAATCTGTTCCTAAGGGCACAGTAATTCCCTCTAGTTCTCTTTTTCATAGTCATTTCAGAAAATTTCCTCTAGTGTTCTTTCTCATTCTTATATCAAACATAGAGACAAATCATAGCACCATATTATATTGTATAAACGATGCTAGAATTTACATGGAGTGACATTCACTGAGGACACAGTAAATCTTTAAGCTGACAAATAAACCAAGTCTTACATTGGGCCACTGACAATAATTTGGGATTCAGTGAAGACAAATTTCAGTTAACTCCTCTATGGAAAAATTGAGGAAATCTCTTCTTGCAAAACATCGCTTGTATGTGTTTCTGTGAATACTGCAACATTGCATTTGCTTTTGTGAGAAGCCCACTTATATAAATAATTTAGTAATTTATATTTATTTTCAAACATGAATGCTTATAAAAATTAAGGACTTATCCCTTGGGATGCTTTGGCTCAGTGTGGGTATTACGAACACAGGTAAAGAATGGCCTGTAAGACCTGGTCGTAATGGGAATTAGAGCAAACTCAGCAGTAGACTATAATGTATATTTTGCCTTCACCCACTATATACAAATATGTACACTACATACAGATAGAATAATAAGTGTAAACGACTGTGACAGATGACAAAGCAGAAGCCAGAGAGAGAGTGCATCGTACTCAACCAGCAGCTAGGCAAGTCTGCCAAAAGCTTCCCGCAAGTGAACCACATTGCTTCAGCTTTGGCGGGCTTCCTGTGATTGGTCAATGAACCAAGGTACTGATTTAATGACTGGTACCCTATTGATCGTTAAACCCTTAGCACCTGGTTCGCTGGTTGGGAGGCAGCCTATATGGGAGTGTGACATACGCCGAATAAATTGTAACGTACTCTTTGCATGCCACATTGGGTTTCGTTAGTACTAGTAGTACTGTAGTGTACTTAACGTGTACCACTGGTAATGTGGTGTACTTAACGTGTACCACAGTACCATTGGTACTTTGAGTACATATTTCTGGTCTTCCCAGCAGTGTAATGTTATATGTTATATGTGACTCTCTTCCATTCTCATTAAAATACATTTAGAACGCAAGTATGAACTAAAATTATGATAATGTCTTTCCACGCAACATATCAACTCTCTTATTTATATACATATTGTAATTCAACTTGGAAATATGTCAGGAAATGCCTTAAATAGTTCTGAAACCACAAAAAAATTACTGAATTATTTTTACCTGTTCTTCTCTATATAACGTTTGCTTAGTTTTTTAAAATTCGTGTCTATGAAATTGATTTTTTTCACTCTAAATTGAAGCATATCTCACTCCATAATTTTTTTTTGGGTTTCCTGGAAGAAAATGCTTGAAAAAAAAAATGTCAAGCTTTTCCATTTCATGTAAAATGTTGATATATTCCTCAATTTCCCCTGTAAATGCAATTTAGATAAGTTTGATTTAAAATTATAATTTATGTAAGTCTTCACAATATAAGACTAATTGTGTTCCCTCATCAGGGCTCTTTGTCTCACCCTCAGCATCTATCACCACTCTCTTCCTCAGCATCTATCACCACTCTCTTCCTCAGCATCTATCACCACTCTCTTCCTCAGCATCTATCACCACTCTCTTCCTCAGCATCTATCACCACTCTCTTCCTCAGCATCTATCACCACTCTCTTCCTCAGCATCTATCACCACTCTCTTCCTCAGCATCTATCACCACTCTCTTCCTCAGCTCTAAATTTTCATTGTATTTTTATAGTTTACTTCGACTTCGGCCTCTCGATGCGTCGCTCTATATCATTGTGTTTTCTTTAAGTGGAATTTTGGGCAGCCGAGGTTGTGACATTGTCTCGTTACTCGTGATGATTTGCACATCTCTGGGTGTCAGTCTCTGCTTACACCCAGAGTAAGTATCTGCTTACACTTAGGTATATTTGTGTAAATGTCTCGCCAGCCACTGTTTACCTCAAACTTCTGATCTTCCACCATTCTTCTGTGGATTGGACTGATGAAGCCACTGGCTGGCGTAACGTTTCCGCTGTAAAGATACTAAAGTATAGCGCAGGTAACTCGATCATCAACTTGTCGGTTCTCTGAGTCATTTATTTTCAAATATGTTGAAAATGGTATAAAATACCGACAAGTTGATGAAGACACGTATGCAACAGAGGCAGCAGAAGCAGTAGAGATGGAAAAATGATGTAATCAGTCCATCACCCTCGAAGACAGTTTTGAGGTGGTCAGTCCCTGAGCCTGAGGGACTGACCACCTCAAATACTACTTCTCCAAGGTAGATGGACTGATTATATAATTTTCATTTCACTACTACACTACTACACTTGACTGAAGAAGCCTACTGTGTAGGCGAAACGTTTCAACAATAAAGATACCTAACAGTTTTGAACATTCTCAGAGTTATTTATCTCGACTACAGCGCCAGCTAAGTGTGGTACAATGTCGCGCGCAGGAAACAATTTTTTCCCGGCGCTTCCCACAGTGAATGACTCTCCTGATACACTTCAAACTCCCCTCGCACTCTCCACAGATTCCCTCCTTAAATATTTTGACAGCTGTCTAATTTTGCGTGGGGTGGTATGGGTGATGGGTGTGTGGGGTGGTATGGGTGATGGGTGGGGGGAAACAACATAAAAATAATAGCTACACTCCCGCCTCAACCCCAACACATAAGGTAGTCTATGTAAACAATTTAGTTGGTATAACAATATGGCTAGTAAGTTTATTCAGGTATACACAAATACAGTTACATAGAGTATCATACATAGCAGCATATGTGTAGAGAACGTAGGAAAAGTCAGAGTGACTTATTTCCATTGGGGTCCTTTTAATACCTTATTATTATACAATGTAGGAGATATATGTTATTATACTAAGGTAAAGAGTTATTTACATTTACATGTGTGTTAGCTAAAAAAAAATAAAAAATCATTCTCCTCCCTTTCTGTCGCTACATTCATTAGGTACCTTTTGGTTCTCTTCTTGAACTGGCTCATGCTATGACTGGCTTTGACATGTGCAGGCAGTCTGTTCCATTCCTTTATTGCTGTACAATAAAAGGTGTTTGAAGCCTGGCCACTGACTGTGGTTACTACAAAGTTGTGCTCTCTCCCCCTAGTACTATGGCTGCTTTGGTTCCCAGCCTTGACAGAATTGGCAGCAAGATAATCTGGACACTGTTTGTGATCAATTTTATAAACTTGATTTAACTTCAGTTGTTTTACTCTGTCTTCAATATGCAGCATATCCAATTTTGTAATTCATCGTGGCCTACATGTTCTCTTCGACCCAGGTCCATTTTGTTCTGGGTGATTTGCAGTTTATCTTTCAGTTTTTTTGTCAAGGCAGAGTACCATGAAGAGCAAACGTAGTCAATATGACATTGTATAAGGGGTAGACATAGGGAGCTGCGAGCCTCAGTAGGTAGACACTGTGCTTGTCTGTAGAGGAACTTCAGTCTGGCATTCGCTTTCTTTACTACACTGTTCCCTATCACTTCTCCTGACATGCATGGGTCAAAGGGGATTCCCAAATATTTTACTGAGGAAATTCAAGTGATGGATTCCCCATTACACCGGACATTAAAATTATTTACCCTTCTCAGTTTATGTTTCGTGCCAAAGAGTATGGCTTCCGTTTTCTCGAGGTGTAACGATAGTTTTTCTAGTAACCATTTGCTGCAGGACTTCAGTTCTAGTGTTATTACATTAGCTGTATCTTGTGGGTCATTACCTGACACTAACAGAGCACTGTCATCCGCATACAGTAGGAGTTTGCACTTGACACTGATGGGCATGTTGTTTACATAACAGAAATAATAAGGGACCCAGAATACTACCTTGGGGAACTCCACATGCTATCGGCAGGGGTTCTGATTCTGTTTTGTTGATTTTGACAATTTATTTCCTATTGCTAAGATAGGACTTTAACCAGTCTATGGAACCTATGCCGATAGCTTGAAGTTTCTTACATAATATATTGTGGTTGACAGTATCGAAGGCCTTTTGCAAGTCTTAAGTACGGTATTAGTGGTGATGGACAAATTTATTATGTGAGCAATGGGGATTGCCAATTCAGAGGCACCTTCTTTTAGGAACTTAGACGGGATGTTATCTGGGCCGGTGCTCTTAGTTGGGTTTAACCTGCTTAGTTCTTTTTGCACGAAGTCATGAGATACATTACTAGTTGACAACTGTTTGGGGGTTTCCCTTTATT
>WNWK01006536.1:0-104667 GCA_009830355.1 Cherax destructor
GCACTTAAATAACGCCTTAGAATAGTGGGAAATACAGTGGACTCTCGATTTTCGTTGAAAATTCTTTCCAGAATGCTGTTTGAGCGTAGTTACCGAACGAATTTGTTCCCATAAGGACAAATGTAAATTAGATTAGTCATTTCAGACCCTCAAAAATACACTTACAAAAGCACTTACGAAAATAGACTTTCATAAATGTTCGAGTTTGGAGGTGAACGAAAACCGAGGGTCCACTGTATTGCCATATAATAGTTGGAATTTTTTTTATTTTTTTTTATTAACACATCGGCCGATTCCCACCAAGGCAGGGTGGCCCGAAAAAGAAAAACTTTCATCATCATTCATTCCATCACTGTCTTGCCAGAGGGGTGCTTTACACTACAGTTATAAAACTGCAACATTAACACCCCTCCTTCAGAGTGCAGACACTGTACTTCCCATCTCCAGGACTCAAGTCCGGCCTGCCGGTTTCCCTGAATCCCTTCATAAATATTACTTTGCTCACACTCCAACAGCACGTCAAGTATTAAAAACCATTTGTCTCCATTCACTCCTATCAAATACGCTCACACATTCTTGCTGGAAGTCCAAGCCCCTCGCACACAAAACTTCCTTTACCCCCTCCCTCCAACCTTTCCTAGGCCGACCCCTACCCCGCCTTCCTCCACTACAGATTTATACACTCTCGAAGTTATTCTGTCTCGTTCCATTCTCTCTACATGTCCGAACCACCTCAACAACCCTCCTCAGCTCTCTGGATAATAGTTTTGGTAATCCCGCACCTCCTCCTAATTTCCAAACTACGAATTCTCTGCATTATATTCACACCACACATTGACCTCAGACATGACATCTCCACTGCCTCCAGCCTTCTCCTCGTTGCAACATTCATCACCCATGTCTCACACCCATATAAGAGTGTTGGTATAACTATACTCTCATACATTCCCTTCTTTACTTCCATGGACAAAGTTCTTTGTCTCCACAGACTCCGAAGTGCTCCACTCACCCTTTTTCCCTCATCAATTCTATGATTCACCTCATCCTTCATAGACCCATCTGCTGACATGTCCACTCCCAAATATCTGAATACATTCACCTCCTCCATACTCTCTCCCTCCAATCTGATATCCAATCTTTCGTCACCTAATCTTTTTGTTATCCTCATCACCTTACTCTTTCCTATATTCACTTTCAATTTTCTTCTTTTACACACCCTACCAAATTCATCCACCAACCTCTGCAACTTCACTTCAGAATCTCCCAAAAGCACAGTGTCATCAGCAAAAAGCATCTGTGACAACTCCCACTTTGTATTTGATTCTTTATCTTTTAACCCCACACCTCTTGCCAAAACCCTCGCATTCACTTCTCTTACAACCCCATCTATAAATATATTGAACAACCACGGTGACATCACACATCCTTGTCTAAGGCCCACTTTTACTGGGAAATAGTCCCCCTTCCTCCTACACACTCTAACTTGAGCCTCACTATCCTCATAAAAACTCTTCACTGCTTTCAGTAACCTACCTCCTATTCCATACACCTGCAACATCTGCCACATTGCCCCCCTATCCACCCTATCATACGCCTTTTCCAAATCCATAAATGCCACAAAAACCTCTTTACCCTTATCCAAATACTGTTCACCTATATGTTTCGCTGTAAACACTTGGTCTACACACCCCTACCTTTCCTAAAGCCCCTTGTTCATCTGCTATCCTGCTTTCTGTCTTATTCTTAATTCTTTCAATAATAACTCTACCATACACTTTACCAGGTACACTCAACAGACTTATTCCCCTATAATTTTTGCACTCTCTTTTGTCCCCTTTGCCTTTATACAAAGGAACAATACACGCTCTCTGCCAATCCCTAGGTACCTTACCCTCTTCCATACATTTATTAAATAATAGCACTAACCATTCCAAAACTATATCCCCACCTGCTTTTAACATTTCTATCTTTATCCCATCAATCCCAGCTGCCTTACCCACTTTCATTCTACCCACTGCCTCACGAACTTCCCCCACACTCACAACTGGCTCTTCCACACTCCTACAAGATGTTATTCCTCCTTGCCCTATACACGAAATCACAGCTTCCCTATCTTCATCAACATTTAACAACTCCTCAAAATATTCCCTCCATCTTCCCGATACCTCTAACTCTCCATTTAATAACTCTCCTCTCCTATTTTTAACTGTCAAATCCATTTGTTCCCTAGGCTTCCTCAACTTATTAATCTCACTCCAAAACTTTTTCTTATTTTCAACAAAATTTGTTGATAACATCTCACCCACTCTTTCATTTGCTCTCTTTTACATTGCTTCACCACTCTCTTAACCTCTCTTTTTCTCTCCATATACTCTTCCCTCCTTGCATCACTTCTACTTTGTAAAAACCTCTCATATGCTAACTTTTTCTCCCTTACTACTCTCTTTACATCATCATTCCACCAATCGCTCTTCTTCCCTCCGCACCCACTCGCCTGTAACCACAAACTTCTGCTGAACACTCTAACACTACATTTTTAAATCTACCCCATACATCTTCGACCCTATTGCCTACACTCTCACTAGCCCATCTATCCTCCAATAGTTGTTTATATCTTACCCTAACTGCCTCCTCTTTTAGTTTATAAACCTTCACCTCTCTCTTACTTACTGCTTCTATTTTCCTTGTATCCCATCTACCTATTACTCCCACTGTAGCTATAACTAAAAAGTGATCTGATATATCTGTGGCCCCTCTATAAACATGTACATCCTGAAGTCTACTCAACAGTCTTTTATCTACCAATACATAGTCCAACAAACTACTGTCATTACGCCCTACATCATATCTTGTATACTTATTTATCCCTTTTTCTTAAAATATGTATTACCTATAACTAAACCCCTTTCTATACAAAGTTCAATCAAAGGGCTCCCATTATCATTTACACCTGGCACCCCAAACTTACCTACCACACCCTCTCTACATGTTTCTCCTACTTTAGCATTTAGGTCCCCTACCACAATTACTCTCTCACTTGGTTCAAAAGTTCCTATACATTCGCTTAACATCTCCCAAAATATCTCTCTCTCCTCTACACTCCTCTCTTCTCCAGGTGCATACACGCTTATTATGACCCACTTTTCGCATCCGACCCTTATTTTAATCCACATAATCCTTGAATTTACACATTTATATTCCTTCTTTTCCTTCCATAACTGATCCTTCAACATTATTGCTACCCCTTCCTTAGCTCTAACTCTCTCAGATACTCGTGACTTAATCCCATTTATTTCTCCCCACTGAAACTCGCCTACCCCCTTCAGCTTTGTTTCGCTTAGGGCCAGGACATCCAACTTCTTTTCATTCATAACATCGGCAATCATCTCTTTCTTATCATCCGCACTACATCCACGCACATTCAAACATCCCAGTTTTATAAAGCTTTTCTTATTCGTTTTTTTAGTAAATGTGTACAGGAGAAGGGGTTACTAGCCCATTGCTCCCGGCATTTTAGTCGCCTCATATGACACGCATGGCTTACGGAGGAAAGATTCTTTTCCACTTCCCCATGGACAATAGAGAAAATAAAAAGAACAAGAGCTATTAAGAAAAAGAAGAAAAACCTAGATGTGTGTATGTATATATATGCATGTGCATGCCTGTGCAGTGTGACCTAAAGTGTAAGTAGAAGTAGCTAGATATACCTGTTTTCCAGCGTGTTTATGAGACAGAAAAAAGACACCAGCAATCCTACCATCATGTAAAACAGTTTCAGGTTTCTGTTTCACAGTCACCTGGCAGTTAATATATTTATTTCCTAGTTTAGGTATTTACTTCCAGGTTAAATATCTACTCTGTACTTCATATTTCT
The DNA here is from genome assembly GCA_009830355.1 of Cherax destructor. Taxonomy (NCBI): domain Eukaryota; kingdom Metazoa; phylum Arthropoda; class Malacostraca; order Decapoda; family Parastacidae; genus Cherax; species Cherax destructor. The sequence continues at coordinate 3,875 of WNWK01006536.1, forward strand.
ACTGTATTTAAGGTATCTACTCTTGTCAGAGTAGATACCATGAAATAGTTCGAAATATTGCCATATAATAGTTGGAAATATTGCCATGGAATAGTTTGAAATATTACCATGGAATAGCTGGAAATATTGCCATGGAATAGCTGGAAATATTGCCATGGAATAGCTGGAAATATTGCTATGGAATAGCTGGAAATATTGCCATAGAATAGCTGGAAATATTGCCATGGAATAGTTGGAAATATTGCCATGGAATAGTTGAAAATATTGCCATGGAATAGTTGGAAATATTGCCATGGAATAGTTGGAAATATTGCCATGGAATAGTTGGAAATATTGCCAAGAAATAGTTAGAAATATTTCCAGGGAATAGCTGGAAAAGTCAGAGCTGGTAGAGTAAACATGCTGAGTCTGGACTCGAGAGATGAGGTGGATATGAGGAACTCTGACAAGAGTAGATACCTTAACTACAGTAGAAATATGAAGTACAGAGTAGATATTTAACCTGGAAGTAAATACCTAAACTAGGAAATAAATATATTAACTATAAATTAGATATATTAACATGGTAATAGAAATATTAATCACATAGTAGAAATATTAACTAGGTAATAGATACATTAACTTTAGATATATTAACAATGGATTATAAATTTTTTCTAAGAAGCAGATACACAAATTATAGAATATATATACACAAAGTAGGGAGTAACTATAGCAACCAGGGAGTAGGAATACTGCTGTACATTAACATCCCCATTCAAGGCAGGTGAAATTGCAGATCTAGAGAATGTACAGAGAACCTTTACTGCACGTATAAGTTACATCAAACACCTTAACTACTGGGAACGCCTGGAAGCACTTGACTTGTACTCACTGGAGCGCAGGCGAGATAGATATATCATAATCTACACCTGAAAGATTCTGGAGGGACTGGTCCCTAACCTGCACACACAAATCACTCCATACAAAAGCAAAAGACTTGGCAGGCGATGCAACATATAGTGAAAAGTAGGGGCGCCACTGGTACACTAAGAGAAAACGCAATAAGTGTCCAGGGCCCAAGACTGTTCAACAGCATCCCACCAGCCATAAGGGGCATTACCAGTAGACCCCTGGTTGTCTTTAAGAGGGATCTGGACAGATACCTAAAGTCGGTGCTGGATCAGCCGGGCTGTGGTTCGTACGTTGGACTGTGTAACAGCAGTAACAGCCTGGTTGATCAGGCCCTGATCCACCGAGAGGCCTGGTCGTGGACCAGGCCGCGGGGGCGTTGATCCCCGGAATACCCTCCAGTTAGACTCCAGGTAGGTAGTAGGTACAATAACTAGGGGGTAGATACATTAACTAGGTGGTAGATAAATTAACTAGGGAGTAGTTACATTAACTTGGGAGTGATACATGGGAATGATGTTGTTACCATGAGAGTCATACACAGTTTCGTAATACTTCCTCACTAACTTAACAACATACTTCAGTCAGTATTAACATCAGCGAAATGTATTAACTACTTGATATTCAGACTGACTGTGGCTGTTATGGGAAAATATATATCAGCTTAATTTGTCTGTCACAACCTTGTTGGTTTTATAAGTCTAGTCCGCCAGTTCCAGGTAAAAACCCGGAGAGTAACATACCTGTCGTGTGAGGTCGTGATCAAGAGTAACATACCTGTCGTGTGAGGTCGTGATCAAGAGTAACATACCTGTCGTGTGAGGTCGTGATCAAGAGTAACATATCTGTCGTGTGAGGTCGTGATCAAGAGTAACATACCTGTCGTGTGTGAGGTCGTGATCAAGAGTAACATACCTGTCGTGTGAGGTCGTGATCAAGAGTAACATATCTGCCGTGTGTGAGGTCGAGATCAAGAGCAACATACCTGCCGTGTGTGAGGTCGAGATCAAGAGTAACATACCTGCCGTGTGTGAGGTCGAGATCAAGAGTAACATACCTGCCGTGTGTGAGGTCGTGATCAAGAGCAACATACCTGCCGTGTGTGAGGTCGAGATCAAGAGTAACGAGCATCCTCTCTCCCTGTAGAGAGAAGAGGAGAGCTTCACCTGTCATCACCCCACAGAATCGTGACACCTCAGCCCCGGACCACTTCTCAAACCTTTCACTCAACCCTCCCTCTGTTGGTAGATAATATCATGTTTAATCATTACAAATAAACAGAAGTGTTAAAATTAATTGATGACTCTTATTTTTTTACTATTTAACAATTAAATTTCTATAGGCATGAAGGTCAATGTGGCATAACAAAACACACGATCAAAAGTCTGTGTATATGCTTTTCTGAAGTTTGTCAGAACAATAAACAGATTCATATATTTCGGAGTTTTGTTTCAGAACTTCTGTTTGTGACTGTACACAGCTTCTGTCTATTAACAGTTGAGGGGTTCTCTAAGCAAGGTACAGTGCAGGTAAATAATAAGACTAACTCTCGAAGTCTTCGCTCAGCGTCTGTGGAGTCTCATACATGAGGATACAGAAGTCATCGCCATCAAAGTTGTCATCACAAATGCAGTGGTCACCATTGATACAGTAGCCATGGCCACCACAGTGGTGGATGCAGGAGGGACCAATGTAGACATTATCCACACCCCAGGGTGTAGCAGACTCGCGTGCCCGGTAGTACCCCTGCCACCAGCGGAACCTCGCTCGCCTGCCACACAACAATGAACAAAAGGAATGAACACCAGCAATGAACAACAGCGTAATGCAGTTAAATTAAACACAAAAATAAAATGAAAAGTTTAAATTACGACGACTTGTGGCATAACAGTGCGAGTTGTTTGTGGCAATTCTTGTCAAATGCTTCGTGAACACGATTCCCTAATAGTTATATGGGGATGACATTATATATACTTCCTCTTAGACGTTCCTGAGTTTGTGGAGAAACTATAGTCGTAGGTGAAGGCGGTACGTCAACACACACAAATATGAAGAATTCTTGGTAGAGGAGAAGGTTCTGCAATGGGAAGTTGCAAAACGTTGCTGGTATCACAGGTGTTGGCTCTGGGCATCTGTTTGCTATGTGAGATGCGCTATTGTTCATGTATGGCTGATCGTGTATGCTCCTTTGTCTTACGCACCATTCATAAAATATGTCATATTCAGTTTTAATTAAGAGGGAGGACGAAAAAAACTTTTTTTTACCCTTTGTCCAATTTCAATGAATTTTTTTACCGAGATTTAAGCAGCATTTGACCATTGCTCAGTGTTTGTAGAGACTTTGAGCCTAACGGATAAATAGAAAATAAATAAATAATGCCCTATTCTAATAGGGCCTACAACTCTCCACACTTTACAACATTGGTAAGATATACAATGTTTAGTTGACATCAGCTGAAAGATAAAGGTTTAAATAATTATGTAACAATGAAGTTTTAACCGAAATGTCAGTAGATTGCATTATAAAAGAAAATGTTGATTTTTTTTTTTGGGGGGGGGAGGGGTGAAATCAACAAAAACAAAACGGTAATGAATATCGGAATTCCTTAATGCGATTTTGTAGAACCATCATTCCTCAATAAGGTGTGACAATCCGTCAAGTAGTTCTCGAAAAGTGTGGCTACAAACGTCTATAACTTATTCCTGAGTTATACATATATTAAGTTCTCTGTAAAACTCTACGGTCACGATGGGCCAAATCTCAGCGCACCGCACACACCCACCCACGTCGACAGCCCGTAGGCGACTGAGCTGCCATCACTGTGGCACTTGTATGTAGTCCACAGAGAAGGTGCCATGTAGTGTATTTGGAAAGAAACAATCATAAAAATCGTAATTTTTGGAGTAAAAAAAAAAAAAACATGAAATGACATCATGTCCTATTGATGACATCAAGAACAAAAACATTATTTTTTTTAGAAAAATATACTTAGAAATACTATAGAAACAAGCTGATTGCATCAAAATGTTGCCAGAATTAGGCACTATTTTTCGGTTAAAATTTTTTTTTTTCTTTCCAGGAATTATGTCCTCCCCCCCAGAATTATATCGTAGGATGTCTTGTAGAGGCAGAATGAGTATACATTGCAGGTATAACTACGGTGGTAGCGTGACAGGCAGTGTGAATAGACCAGAAAACTAAAAACAATGGTCTGTTTTTTTAGTTACTAACAGATTCATGTTCTTGCAAGAATTACATTATGAATGCTGACCCAAACGGTGAGATGCTTTGCATTTCAACATTAAAAAGACAGATTATTGCATCATTTTCTCTGCGACTTGCAACACTACATAGCCTATAATTTATTCTACGACTAACCACAATTTATTTTACGACACCAGAATCTACATACCAAACAGATCATTCTAGGACTCCTCAAGTCTACATAGTTTACAAACACTAGGGAGCCATCATTCCTCTATCAGTATTTTTTATGAAGGTCTTGTGTAATATTTCTTTTATTTCGCATCTCTTAACACTGTAAAAGAGATTCAGAAATATTTATACATTACATCTGTTGTATCAAAACACCGCTGGAACCATAAGAGCCATACTATCTTAGGTGAACTAATTTATAATTAACGACGAATTGAAGAAGAAAATATTCGATGTTTCTATCCGTCATTATTACGTCGCGATATTTGGTAATAATCTAGGATGGACCGAAACGTCGTATAGTATACCTCCACTCTGTGGGTAAAAACCATACTTACTCTAAAATAATTATGTAATACACAACTATCTTGAAAGTATTTTTGTTAGTGTCAGAGTAAAGTATACAGTAATATGTAGTGGAGGTCAGAGTGCTGCTGGAACTGACCCGCAGATCTGGAGGGCGGTGAGGGGGATGACCACCCTGGACCACTTGCGGTCACTGTTGGGGTAGAAGAGCGTAGGTGAGCGCAGCTCGTGCAGACAGTCAGGACTGGAGGATGGTACCGCAGGCAGTGGTCGTACCGTCCTCCATGTAACACCATAGTCAGTACTGTACTCCAGAGATACATTGTGCTCCAGCGCAGTCACCTCGCCACACCCGACTCTCAACTGAACACCACCAGGAAAATGAAGAACTCAGTCATTATTAAGGTCAGATACGGTCGAACATTTATTAGTGGTAATATAGTGGCTGAAACAATTAACACGTTACTGTGACGGATGTTTCGGTCCGTCACGGACTATGTTTCAGGACGGATCGAAACGTCTTCTCGTATATACCTTGCCCTTACTCCAATGTATATACAATGCCATCACTCCAGTGTATATACCTTTTCCTTCACTCTAGTGTATATACCCTGCCCTCACTCCAGTGTATATAATGTGCCCTCACTCCAGTGCATATACCCTTCCCTCACTTCAGTGCATATACCCTGCCCTCAATCTAGTGTATATACCCTGCCCTCACTCCAGTGTATATACCCTTCCCTCACTCCAGTGTATATACCCTGCCATCACTCCAATGTTTATACCCTGCCCTTTCTCCTGTGTACAGTATATACTATGCTTTCACTCCAGTGTATACCCTGTCCTCACTCCAGTATATATACTCTTACTGCTCTTCAGTGTATATGCCCTGAGGGATACATCTCTCTTGTATATACACCCAGATTTGTATGTTTCTCAGTGTTTCTCAGAGAAATACACTGAGGTATATTTCTCTTAGTGTATATACACCCAGAAGTCCACGTCTCGTAGTATATATACACCCAGAGGTGTATGATTCAAGTGTACAATATACACACTCAGGGATGTATTTCTGTCAGGGTATGTACACTAAAACTTAGTACTGATATATAAGAAAACTACTTGTTAGTAAACACGATAAACATTCATCTCAACAAAAATAGAAACACATGAAGATGAAAATACCCAGAATGCTCTCCGGTGAGTGTGTATGTGCAAGGAGTATATTTAAGTTCCCATGTTAATTAATTAGTAAACTCTGTGTGACTGGTTGTGTAGAAGTGACGTGAAGACTAAATAATTCTGGTGACATTGATGAATGTTCATGTGAGAATATCATTCAATTGTCATTGTAAATATCGTACGTGTGGCGGCCCGAGTGAGTATCCTCAGCCACTGATGGTCATACCAGTGGAGTGTGAGAGGTGGTGAGGGTGATGCAGGGAGAGTGCCTGGCACTGAGAGGTGCTGAGGGTGATGTAGGGAGAGTGCCTGGCACTGAGAGGTGCTGAGAGTGATGCAGGGAGAGTGCCTGGCACTGAAAGGTGCTGAGAGTGATGCAGGGAGAGTGCCTGGTACTAAGAGTTGCTGATGGTGATGCAGGGGGAGTGCTTGGCACTGAGAGGTGCTGATGGTGATGCAGGGAGAGTGCCTGGCACGGAGAGGTGCTGAGGGTGATGTAGGGAGAGTGCCTGGCACTGAGAGGTGCTGAGGGTGATGCAGAGAGAGTGCCTGGCACTGAAAGGTGCTGAGAGTGATGCAGGGAGAGTGCCTGGTACTAAGAGTTGCTGATGGTGATGCAAGGGAAGTGCTTGGCACTGAGAGGTGCTGAGGATGATGCAGAAAGAGTGCCTGGCACTGAGAGGTGGTGAGGGTGATGCAGTGAGAGTGCCTAGCACTGAGAGGTGCTGAGGGTGATGCATGGAGAGTGCCTGGCACTGAGAGGTGCTGAGGGTGATGCAGAGAGAGTGCCTGGCACTGAGGGTGATGCAGAGAGAGTGCCTGGCACTGAAAGGTGCTGAGAGTGATGCAGGGAGAGTGCCTGGTACTAAGAGTTGCTGATGGTGATGCAAGGGAAGTGCTTGGCACTGAGAGGTGCTGAGGATGATGCAGAAAGAGTGCCTGGCACTGAGAGGTGGTGAGGGTAATGCAGTGAGAGTGCCTAGCACTGAGAGGTGCAGAGGGTGATGCATGGAGAGTGCCTGGCACTGAGAGGTGCTGAAGGTGATGCAGGGAGAGTGCCTGGCACTGAGGGTGATGCAGGGAGAGTGCCTGGCACTGAGGGTGATGCAGGGAGAGTGCCTGGCACTGAGGGTGATGCAGGGAGAGTGCCTGGTACTCACGTCAAACTGCAGTACAGAGTGCTCGTCTACCAGCAGGTCGCGGGTGTAGAGTGCATGTTCACCTTCTTGAGTGTGGAAGATGAGGCCATTGTATGCGTCATACCTGCACACAAGCATCATACAACATACATCAGTCATATTACCACAGATTATAGTATACTTTACAATATACAACCATACCAATGTATAAAACAGTAATTTATGCGAAACAATAGACTTGTATGATAAGAGGATTCATACAACAGAAAAATACACTAATACAACCATATCAGCATTAAGGAAAGTCACTTCATCAAGACTCCCCTATAGCAAAGTCTTCATTACGCACTATACAGCGAAATACAGTAGTCTAACGTAACACTAAACTCAAATAGACTCATGCAATTCTCAGATCATGTAATGCAATACTGTATAGTGTAATACAATATTATATGGTGTAATACAATACTGTATAGTGTAATGCAATATAAAATAGTGTAATACAATACTGCTAAGTGTAATACAATATTGTATAGTGTAATGCAATAATGTATAGTGTTATACAATATTATATAGAGTAATACAATACTATATAGTGTAACACAATACTGTATAGTGTAATACAATACTGTATAGTATAATACAATACTGTATAGTGTAATACAATAATGTATAGCATAATACAATACTGTATAGTATAATACAATACTGTATAGTGTAATACAATATTGTATAGTGCAATACAATATTATATAATGTAATTCAATACTGTATAGTGTAATTCAATACTGTATAGTGTAATACAATACTGTATAGTGTAATACATTACTGTATAGTGTAATACAATATTATTTAATGTAATACAATACTGTATAGTGTAATACAATATTGTATAGTGCAATACAATATTATATAACGTAATTCAATACTGTACAGTGTAATTCAATACTGTATAGTGTAATACAATACTGTATAGTGTAATACCATACTGTATAGTGTAATACAATACTGTATAGTGTAATACAATAATGTATAGTGTAATACAATAATGTAGAGTGTAATACAATACTGTATAGTGTAATACAATACTGTATAGTGTAATACAATACTGTAGAGTGTAATACAATACTGTATAGTGTAATACACTGCAGCTAAATACAAGAAAACGATTGTAAAAAAGAAAACGTTCGTTAACAACATTCCTGTATGATTTATGATACACGAATATTGTTGTATGATGGATGATACAGCATATCCCATAAATATAATAATAATAATAATAATAATAATAATAATAATAATAATAACAATAATCATAATAATAATAATACTACTACTAATAATAATAATATTATTATTATTATTATTATTATTATTATTATTAGTGTTAATTTTTATTATTGTTATTATTTTTTTTTTCAACAACTCGGTCATCTCCCACCGAGGCAGGGTGACCCAAAAAGAAAGAAAATCCACAAAAAGAAAATACTTTCATCATCATTCAACACTTTCACCTCACTCATACATAATCACTGTCTTTGCAGAGGAGCTCAGATACGACAGCTGAGAATAGTCCCTCCCAGCTGTCACTATCTCAGACCCCTCCTTTAAAGTGCAGGCATTGTACTTCCCATTTCCAGGACTCAAGTCCAACTAAATCAATTAACTGGTTTCCCTGAATCCCTTCACAAAATATTACCCTGCTCACACTCCAACAGCCAGTCAGGTCCCCAAAACCATTCGTCTCCATTCACTCCTAACACGCTCACACATGCTTGCTGGAAGTCCAAGCCCCTTGCCCACAAAACCTCCTTTACCCCTTCCCTCCAACCTTTTCGAGGACGACCCCTACCCCACCTTCCTTCCCCTACAGATTTATACGCTCTCCAAGTCATTCTACTTTGATCCATTCTCTCTAAATGACCAAACTACCTCAACAACCCCTCTTCAGCCCTCTGACAAATACTTTTAGTAACTCCACACCTTCTAATTTCTACACTCCGAATTTCTGCATAATATTTACACCACACATTGCCCTTAGACAGGACATCTCCACTGCCTCCAGCCGTCTCCTCGCTGCAGCATTTGCAACCCATGCTTCACACCCATATAAGAATGTTTGTACCACTATACTTTTGTTCATTCCCTTCTTTGCCTCCATGGATAACATTTTTTGTCTCCACAGATACCTCAACACACCACTCACCTTTTTTTCTTCATCAATTCTATGGGTAACCTCATCCTTCATAAACCCATCCGCTGACAAGTCAACTCCCAAATATCTGAAAACATTCACTTCTTCCATAATCCCTCTCTCCAATGTGATATCCAATTTTTCTTTATTTAAATCGTTTGATACCCTCATCACCTTACTCTTATCTATGTTCAACTTTCTACCTTTACACACTCTCCCAAACTCGTCCACTAACCTTTGCAACTTTTCTTTAGAATCTCACATAAGCACAGTATCATCCGCAAAAAGTAACTGTGTCAACAACCATTTTGCATTTGATTCCCCATAATTTAATCCCACCCCCTCCCCAACACCCTAGCATTTACTTCTCTTACAACCCCATCTATGAATATATTAAACAACCATGGTGACATCACACATCCCTGTCTAAGATCTACTTTTACTGGGAAGTAATCTCCCTCTCTCCTACACACCCTAACCTGAGCCTCACTATCCTCATAAAAACTCTCTACAGCATTCAGTAACTTACTACCTATTCCATACACTTGCAACATTTGCCACATTGCTCCATAAATGCAATGAAAACTTCTCTACCTTTATCTAAATACTGTTCACATATATGCTTCAAAGTAAACACTTGATCTACACATCCCCTACCCACTCTAAAGAATCCTTGCTCATCTGGAATCCTACTCTCTGTCTTACCTCTAATTCTTTCAATAATAACCCTGCCATACACTTTACCTGGTATACTCAGTAAACTTATTCCCCTATAATTTTTACACTCTCTTTTATCCCCCTTCCCTTTATATAAAGGAACTATACATGCTCTCTGCCAATCCCTAGGTACCTTCCCCTCTTTCATACATTTATTAAACAAAAATACCAACCACTCCAGCACTATATCCCCCCCTGCTTTCAACATTTCTGTCGTGATCCCGTCAGTTCCAGCTGCTTTACCCCCTTTCATTCTACGTAATGCCTCACGCACCTCCCCCACACTCACATCCTGCTCTTCTTCACTCCTAAACGATGTTGTACCTCCCTGGCCAGTGCATGAAATTACCGCCTCCCTTTTTTCATCGACATTTAAAAGTTCCTCAAAATATTCCCGCCATCTACCCAATACCTCCAGCTCCCCATCTACTAACTCCCCTACTCTGTTTTTAACTGACAAATCCATTCGTTCCCTAGGCTTTCTTACCTTGTTTATCCCACTCCAAAATTTTTTCTTGTTTTCAGCAAGATTTCTTGACAGAGCGTCTCCCACTATTTCATCTGCTCTTCTTTTGCACTCTCTCACCACTCTCTTCACCTTTCTTTTACTCTCCATATACTCTGCTCTTCTATTAACACTTCTGTTTTGTAAAAACCTCTCATAATCTACCTTTTTCTCTTTTATCACACCCTTTACTTCTTCATTCCACCACTCACTCCTCTTTCCTCCTGCACCCACCCTCCTATAGCCACAAACTTCTGCCCCACATTCTAATACTGCATTTTTAAAACTATCCCAACTCTCTTCAACCCCCCCACTACTCCTACTTGCACTAGCCCACCTTTCTGCCAATAGTTGCTTATATCTCACCCTAACTTCCTCCTCCCTTAGTTTATACACTTTTACCCCTCTTACTTGCTGTTGCCATTTTCATTTTTGTCCCATCTACCTCTTACTCTAACTGTAGCTACAACTAAATAATGATCCGATATATCCGTTGCCCCTCCGTAAACATGTACATGCTGAAGCCTACCCATCAACCTTTTATCCACCAATACGCAATCTAAAAAACTACTTTCATTACGTGCTATATCATACCTTGTATACTTATTTATTATCTTTTTCATAAAATATGTATCATTTATTACCAAACCTCTTTCTACACATAGCTCATTTAAAGGCTCCCCATTTACCTGGCACCCAAAATTTACCTACTACTCCCTCCACAACATTTTTACCCACTTTAGCATTAAGATCCTCAACCACAATTACTCTCTCACTTGGTTCAAAATTTCCCACACACTCAACATTTCTCAAAATCTCTCTCTCTCCTCAAACTAATATCAGTTTCAGTGGTAAATAGAAGTTTATACTAAATGGTCAAGTGCAAGATACAACCACTCAAACAACATGCCCTAATAAAAACTGGAAGGTAGAAAATGTCATAAATAACATTAAACAAGTCTTAATATAATTTACAACACAGTTTGGGTACCTTAAATTAACTTATAGTACCTTCTTTTTCTTTTAAATATTAAATTTGAAATCGATATCGTAAGCAGCGAAAATTTAATGAAAACGTGTAAGGAAGTTTGTTACTGATGATGAATTAGACACATGTGCTACATCTGGGTATCTTTATACTGTAGATGCAGGGCCGGATTTAGGGGAGGGGCCCCGGGACCCCACTAGAAGGGGCCCCCACCAAATGATGAAAAATATTGTGACACACATTATACTGAGAATTGAATAGATCGCAAAAAAAGAAAATGTATGCAAGAGTTTGAATTGTGGTGGGATTGTCATGTTGAGTCATCTGATCGCTGGTGTTACATCATCGGTGCGAGCGTCAGCTGCATGACGCGAGGATGACTCAGAGCACATCCTCATCCTGGGTGTGCAGGGCACTGCAGTATGAATGACTGCTTGATCGTGGTCAATATGTGAATAACAGTGAGGTAGTGAGAACCGGATATGAACAAGCATGAAGCAAGAGCAGCTTGTGAACCTGACAGTCATGAGCACAGAATCTGACATCCCATGCTCGTTGGATTTTGATGGAGTCATCAGAGACTTTTCCATCAGAAAGCACAGAATGTACGTGTCATATAATATATTATCTGACTGAAGATAACTCCTCATAAGTCTGTACATTATTTTTGAGTTACACTTGTAAATAAACCGAGAGGTTGCTAAAATACACTATAAATCCAATTTATTGTTTCATTTCTTCATCTTAAGAGGATGGTACGTATATTGAGAGTGGCGAAAGTTTTCCAAGGAGAAACTTAAAAGTCTTCTAACCATTAAAGTTAGACCTTTTTAGTGCAAGGGGCCCCCCACCAAACTGGCCCCCGGGCCCCCACCACCTAAATCCGGCACTGTGTAGATGTTTCACCAACCAGTGAGGGAGAAGATGGGTGATCAGTCCCTCAGACTATTAGCAGGTGTTCCGTAGCCTTGAGTCATAACATGATTCTGGAATTTTTTACATAAGCTCCCTTAAGGTTTACTATACTAATACCAGGAGTGTAAGAAATAAGATAGATGAGCTAAGATTAATTGCAAGTGCAGGTAACATAGATATTATTGCTATAACAGAGACCTGGCTCAATCTGAAAGATAGAGAGTTGCCTTCTGAATGTCACATACAAGGCTATAAATTATTCCACACTGATAGGGTCAACAGGAAGGGTGGTGGAGTAGCCATGTATGTCAGAGACAATTTAAATTGTTGTGTTAGACAAGATATAAAATTAGAAGCATCAGCCACTGAATCTGTTTGGTTACAGCTTCTTGAGGGCCGTGTAAAACTTATCTTGGGTGTGATTTACAGGCCCCCAAATCTTGATAGGGAGTGCAGTAAACTTCTATGGGATGAAATTCGTAAGGCATCTACACATGGAAATGTTGTGCTAATGAGAGATTTAAACTTTAGACAAATTGACTGGAGCAATTTGACAGGAAATTTAGAGTCAAGTGATTTTCTTGATACGATTCAGGATTGTTTTTTGAAACAGTTGGTGACAGAACCAACTAGAGGAAATAACCTGCTAGACTTGGTTCTTGCCAGCAGGAAATCGCTAATTAATAATCTTGAGGTTAATGATGAGCTTGGGGAAAGTGATCACAAATCACTCAGTTTTAATATATCATGGAATTACCCTAATAATGACAATCAAGTCTCTGTCCCTGACTTCCGCCTGGCTGATTTCATAGGACTGAAAAATTACCTGGGTGGGCTGAACTGGAATGACCTGACAGTGGGTCAGGTAGGTGGTGATTGCCAATATGACGTTTTCCAGAGAATAGTTCTAGCTGCTCAGACAACTTATGTTCCTAATAGGGAAATCAGATCAAACAAAAATGATCCTAAATGGATGAACACTAGATTAAAACATCTCATTGGTCAAAAGAGAGGCATATATAGGCGAATCAAAAGAGGAGAGGGACAATTAAGTAATCAATATATTCAGTTAAAGAGAGAAATAAAAAGGGAATTAGAAAAGCAAAAGAGACTATGAGGTTAAAGTTGCAAGAGAATCGAAGACTAACCCAAAAGGATTTTTTCAGGTATACAGAAGTAAGATTAGGGACAAGATAGGCCCACTCAAAAGTTACTCAGGTCAGCTCACTGTCAGTGATAAGGAAATGTGTAGAATGTTTAACACTTACTTCCTCTCAGTTTTTACACAGGAAGATACTAGCGATATTCCAGAAATAATAAATTATGTAGAACAGGACGATAGTAAACTATTCATGATTAGGGTCACAAGTGACATGGTCCTTAGACAAATAGATAAATTAAAACCTAACAAATCCCCAGGCCCTGATGAACTGTATGCAAGGGTTCTAAAGGAATGTAAAGAGGAGCTTAGCAAACCTATGGCTAATCTTTTCAACATATCACTGCAAACTGGCATGGTGCCAGATAAGTGGAAAATGGCAAATGTAATACCTATTTTCAAAGCAGGTGACAGGTCCTTAGCTTCGAACTATAGACCAATAAGCCTAACCTCCATAGTGGGAAAATTTATGGAATCAATAATTGCCGAGGCAATTCGCAGCCATCTTGAAAAGCATAAATTAATCAACGAATCTCAGCACGGTTTTACAAAAGGGCGTTCCTGCCTTACAAATTTAATAACTTTTTCACTAAGGTATTTGAGGAGGTAGATCATGGTAATGAATATGATATTGTGTATATGGACTTCAGTAAGGCTTTTGATAGAGTCCCACATCAGAGACTATTGAGGAAAATTAAGGCACACGGAATAGGAGGAGAATTTTTTTCCTGGATAGAGGCATGGTTGCAAATAGGCAGCAGAGAGTTTGCATAAATGGGGAGAAATCAGAGTGAGGAAGCGTCACAAGCGGTGTTCCACAGGGGTCAGTATTGGGCCCATTGTTGTTCACAATCTACATAAACGACATAGATGAGGGAATAAATAGCGACATAAGCAAATTTACCGATGACACCAAAATAGGCCGTCCAATTCATTCAAATGAGGACATTAGAGCACTCCAGGAAGATTTGAATAGACTGATGCAGTGGTCGGAGAAGTGGCAGATGCAGTTTAATATAGATAAATGCAAAGTTCTAAATATTGAACAGGACAATAACCATGCCACATATAAACTAAATAATGTAGATCTTACTACTACTGATTGCGAAAAGGATTTAGGAGGTTAACAGTAATCTAAAACCAAGACAGCAGTGCATAAGTGTTCGCAATAAAGCGAACAGAATCCTTGGCTTCATATCAAGAAGCATAAATAATAGGAGTCCTCAGGTTGTTCTTCAACTCTATATATCCTTGGTTAGGCCTCATCTAGATTATGCTGCACAGTTTTGGTCACCGTATTACAGAATGAATATAAATGCTCTGGAAAACGTACAAAGGAGGATGACTAAGTTGATCCCATGTATCAGAAGTCTTCCCTATGAGGATAGACTGAGGGCCCTGAATCTGCACTCTCTAGAAAGGCGTAGAATTAGGGGGGATATGATTGAGGTGTATAAATGGAAAACAGGAATAAATAAAGGGGATGTAAATAGCATGCTAAAAATATCTAGTATTGACAGGACTCACAGCAATGGTTTTAAGTTGGATAAATTCAGATTCAGGAAGGATATAGGAAAGCATTGGTTTGGTAATAGAGTTGTCGATGAGTGGAACAAACTCCCGAGTACAGTTATAGAGGATAAAACGTTGTTTAGTTTTAAAAATAGGCTAGATAATTATATGAGTGGGTGCGAGTGGGTGTGAGTTGGTCCTGACTAGCTTGTGATACTAGGTCAGATGCCGTGCTCCTTCCTTAAGTGAATGTAACCTGACCTGGCTGGGTCGGGGCATTGGCTTAAGATGGTGGGAGACTTGGACCTGCCTCGCATGGGCCAGTAGGCCTGCTGTAGTGTTCCTTCTTTCTTATGTTCTTAAATGTAGAACATATGAATAATACAATAATTGTGTAATAAAATATGATGCTGTTTGGACCCTTCGAGAAATTTCGAGGGAGGGGGGGGGGGATGGTGGAGAACAGCCAGTAGAGACGCCGGGGAGGGAGACGCCATGTTGAATTAATGTGTGTACACTGGTTGTGACAATCGTGTAATAATCCGGCGTTATTGGGGCCATAGTGGGGTGTTTCGGCCTAGATTTGTAATATTAACCCGTGTTAATGTCCCCTGCTGAAGAATTGGGACAAGAAATTTGTGGGACCTCAAGAATTACGTGTGGATGATGAAATAAGGGATGCAGACATCAATCACAGGGAAGTGCACCATAGTCCTTGCATTTAGACCTCAGCTGGCCAGTGTAGGGTCTAGGTGTCAGGCAGGTTTTGTGGTGTGATCCATCTACAGTAATTAAATGGTAAGTGGTAATACAAAGTTCTTTGTACTAATAGTTATAAATTTGTGTACCCAGCAAGTAAACCAAAATACTATACAGTCCACTAAACTTCAATGTACCAGAGTAGCTGGGTTTAATTTTATAATCATTAATTTAATGTCAGGTCTAGCTTTTTGTGAAAGTGGTGAAGTGGGCAGTTGAAGGAGTGGCAGTTCAGTGACATACTGTGACTAAGTCCCACTTACCTCACCCAAATTATTTGCAGGTAATAGGTAGTAGGTGATTTGCTCACATACTACTACTACTACTACTACTATAATAATAATAATAATAATAATAATTTTTCACAATGATTAAAAATCCAAAAGAATGTCTGTGTTCATATTTTATTTATTTATTATTTCTTTAAATCTTAAATTTATGAAATGAGCATAATTATCAATGGTGTCCGTGTTACTAAAATTTAATTAGTTTTACCCGAATAAGTGTGTGTATGTTAATGTCAAGTAGTGCTTGGAGAGTTCGGTAATACCAAGTTCCAATCCATGGAGAGTTTAATGCAAGCAGAATAACAATGCACACAGTTCTATACACTCTGTCAGCCATATATAAGTCCATGATAGTTTAACTCAAGTAAAGTGCTTATTAATCCCCAGAGACAGGTCAGTATAAACTGAGTACCAATACCTAGTGAGCTTAATACAAAACTATTACCATTCTATAGAAACTTACTGTAATGCATTACCTTGTAATGTATTTATATGCAGCACTATCTTGCATGAAACCTTAAAATTATAGTACTCATTTAAACTATTATTTTAGTTCTCCCTAGAGATTTCTTTTTATGTAAAAAGGAAAAAGACCAGAAGCTTACTCGTCGCACAAATGGCCAGTGTTGCCGGCTGGCCAGTCAATCCAAGCATCAGTCATGGGAGAGAGCTGGTTGAAGTCATCATAGAGGACGTTGGGGGAAACAGGCATCCCACCAATGAAGATGTTGTCTATGGCCCAGGTGTGGGTCAGGGTGTCACCGTGGCGAGGCTGCCACACACGGAACCTGGTAGCGTTGGTTTGTGACATGGGGAAGTCCTTGAGAGAGATGGACACAAACACTGGCTCCAGGCGGGGCTTGAAGTGGATCTCCTGTGCCGGAAGAACAAAAATAAATTATGATTGTCTCTGTATTTATTTAACTATTTGCCTTGCACATTACATTAAAAAGGTCATGTCTATCTCTCTCCCTCTCTCTCTTATAAGGTTAGGTTTAGGGTTCTTAACTTTATTTACAAGTTGAGAGCTGTTACCTCTATCAGCTCATTTGAAAGCCTATTTATTGTTAAGAGATATACAGATAGGCAACAGGATGAAGTTTGAGACATCTGTGGGCCAGCGATATCATTTGGTCAACTCTCTCTCTCTCTCTCTTGTCTATTGTACTTATGCCACTCAACCAATTTTATTCTTTTATATCCTCTATCTTATTCTTTGATACTTTCAATTCGTCTTTTTACACCCATGCTTTCTGTCTCCCTACATTCAATAAACTTCCACTTTTCTCCTTCCTCCTTCAGCCTCACCTTCAGAAGACTCCAAGTGATCCCTCCATTCGTGGAGTACTGCACCAGGATGCCATGTGTCCTGGAGGTCTGCCCGAGCACAGGCTCGCCTCCATGGCCTCTATGAACGTCCTCCAAGACAGTCGTACTCCTCTTGGAGCGTCCCCCTGACACACTGTCACACCCCAGGCGAAGTGTGAACTGAAGAAACTGTCCAGCAGTCATGTCCAGGTCGATGGTCGTGGCCATGCGAAGACCCTCCTGATGGGAGACAGTATCGTAAGACCTAGAAGATCCAGCTGAACAGTAAATGCACTGCTGGAAACTCGCCCAAGTAGAAGAGATCACAAGTAGTTGACGGAGGTACGTGAAACAACGTAAGGTTTTATTATGTGACGTTTTACACAAGTTATAACCAAATAAAACTGTTCTTGAGAAAAACTTTATAATAAAGGCTTATTCTGTTGATATATTTTTGCCAAATACATACAGATAAAAGAAGACACATCGATTTGCCGCACGTTGGCAGCAATAGCATATCACACGTATGAGTGTACACCTACAGTACTGTACAATGTAATACTCAACAACAAAATAATACTACGGAACAAAACACTACAGTACAGTACAACAATGCATTTCAAGTCAATATTCTGTAGTTCAGTGATAATGCAATTAAATACAGTTATCAGAATAAGAGTGTAAAGAGGGAGTTACTGCTGCTTGCTCGTATGTAACATAGAAGCATTTTAAATGTTTTGCACTGATAGTATTGCTAATATTTACTGTCTGTCTCAGGAACATGTATGAATGGAAGATAAATTTGTACTTGATTCCCCATAATTTAATCCTACCCCTCTCCCCAACACCCTAGCATTTACTTCCTTTACAACCCCATTTATAAATATATTAAACAACCATGGTGACATTACACATCCCTGTCTAAGACCTACTTTTACTGGGAAGTAATCTCCCTCTCTCCTACACACCCTAACCTGAGCCTCACTATCCTCATAAAAACTCTTTACAGCCTTCAGTAACTTACTACCTATTCAATACACTTGCAACATCTGCCACATTGCTTTCCTATCCACTCTATCATATGCTTTTTCTAAATCCTTAAATGCAATGGAAACCTCCCTACTTTTATCTAAATACTGTTCACATATATGCTTCAATGTAAACACTTGATCTACACATCCCCTACCCACTCTAAAGCCTCATTGCTCATCTGCAATCCTACTCTCTGTCTTACCTCTAATTCTTTCAATAATAACCCTGCCATACACTTTACCTGGTATACTCAGTAAACTTATTCCCCTATAATTCTTACACTCTCTTTTATCCCCCTTCCCTTTATATAAAGGAACTATACATACTCTCTGCGAATCCTGAGGTACTTTCCCCTCTTTCATGGAAAAATAAACACATAAGCAGTATAAAGTGATCCTTTATTGACAACGTTTCGTCATGTTCCTCTTTTTCCAGGTAGATCTGTCTGTGACTTGATAAAGCCCACTGCGTGGACGAAACGTCGTCAATAAAGGATCACATTATACTGCTTATGTGTTTATTTTTCCATGAAAGGGGGGAAAGTACCTCAGGATTCGCAGAGACCGTGTATAGTTCCTTTACATAAAGGGTAGGGTGACAAAAGAGATTGCTCGTCTTACAACACTTCTGTTTTGTAAAAACCTCTCATAAGCTATCTTTTTCTCTTTTATCTCACCCTTTACTTCATCATTCCACCACTCACTCCTCTTTCCTCCTGCACCCACCCTCCTATAGCCACAAACTTCTGCCCCACATTCTAATACTGCATTTTTAAAACAATCCCAACACTCTTCAACCCCACACTACTCATACTTGCACTAGCCCACCTTTCTGCCAATAGTTGCTTATATCTCACCCTAACTTCCTCCTCCCTTAGTTTATACACTTTCACCTCTCTCTTACTTGCTGTTGCCATTTTCCTTATGTCCCATCTACCTTTTACTCTAACTGTAGCTACAACCAAATAATGATCCGATATATCCATTGCCCTTCTATAAACATGTATATCCTGAAGCCTACCCATCAACCTTTTATCCACCAATACATAATCTGACAAACTACTTTCATTACGTGCTATATCATAACTTGTATGCTTATTTATCCTCTTTTTCATAAAATATATATTACTTATTTCAAAACCTCTTTCTACACATAGCTCAATTAAAGACTCCCTATTTTCATTTACCACTGACACCCCAGATTTACATACTACTCTCTCCACAACATTTTTACCCACTTAAGCATTAAGATCCCCAACCACAATTACTCTCTCACTTGGTTCAAAACTCCCCACACACTCACTCAACATTTCCCAAAATCTCTCTCTCTCCTCTACACTTCTCTCTTCTCCAGGTGCATAAACACTTTCTATAACCCACTTTTCACATCCAACCTTTATTTTACTCCACATAATCCTTGAATTGATACATTTCTATTCCCTCTTTACCTGCCATAACTGATTATTCAACATTATTGCCACTCCTTCTTTAGCTCAAAGTCTGTTTGAAACTCCTGACCTAATCGCATTTATTTCTCCCCACTGAAACTCTCCTACCCCCTTCATCTTTGTTTCACTTAAAGCCAGGACATCCAGCTTCTCTTTCATAACATCTACAATCATCTCTTTCTTATCATTCGCACAACATTCACGCACATTCAAACATCCCACTTTGACAGTTTTCTTCTTTTTCTTTTCAGTAAGTTATACAGGAAAAGGGGTTACTAGCCCATTGTTCCCGGCATTTTAGTTGACTTTTACAACACGCATGGCTTATGGAGGAAAGATTCTTATTCAATTTTCTCCATGGATATAAGAGAAAAAGCAATAAGAACAAGAACTATTAAGATAAAATCAAAGAAAAAACTCAGATGAGTGTGTAAACATAAACGTGAACATGTATATGTAGTGTGACCTAAGTGTAAGTAGAAGTAGCAACACGTACCTGAAATCTTGCATGTTTATGAGACAGAAAAAAGACACCAACAATCCTACCATCATGTAAAACAAATACAGGTTTTTGTTTTACACTCACTTGGCAGGACGGTAGTACCTCCCTGGGTGGTTGCTGTCTACCAACCTAATATATATATATATATATATATATATATATATATATATATATACATATATAGACTGTCCGAGAATATACATATCTGTATTACTTGTGAAGGCCATCACAACACACAACACTGCGTATACCTTGAAGAAAACAACAATAATCAACACAAAGTATTGACCAAACTTGAACAAAATGCAAACATAATTTATATTTACAATCAATATAATGAAAAAAATCAACACAGAATCTAAGTTTAGTTTTATGAAAAGTACAAAAACTTTGCTAACTTGGTTGATCTTTTCTGTCTACCTGCTGATGTTTCTCCTGTCTACCTGCTGATGTTTCTCCTGTCTACCTGCTGATGTTTCTCCTGTCTACCTGCTGATGTTTCTCCTGTCTACCTGCTGATGTTTCTCCTGTCTACCTGCTGATGTTTCTCCTGTCTACCTGCTGATGTTTCTCCTGTCTACCTGCTGATGTTTCTCCTGTCTACCTGCTGATGTTTCTCCTGTCTACCTGCTGATGTTTCTCCTGGCTACCTGCTGATGTTTCTCCCGTCTACCTGCTGATGTTTGTCCTGTCTATTTGCTGATGTTTCTCCTGTCTACCTGCTGATGTTTCTCCTGTCTACCTGCTGATGTTTCTCCTGTCTACCTGCTGATGTTTCTCCTGGATATCTGTTGATGTTTCTCTTGTCTACCTGCTGATGTTTTTCCTGTCTACCTGCTGATGTTTCTCCTGTATACCTGCTGATGTTTCTCCTGTCTACCTGTTGATGTTTCTCCTGTCTACCTACTGATGTTTCTCCTGTCTACCTGCTGATGTTTCTCCTGGCTACCTGCTGATGTTTCTCCTGGCTACCTGCTGATGTTTCTCCTGGCTACCTGCTGATGTTTCTCCTGGCAACACGCTGATGTTTCTCCTCTCTACCTGCTGAGGTTTCTCCTGTCTACCTGCTGATGTTTTTCCTGGCTACCTGCTGATGTTTCTCTTGTCTACCTGCTGATGTTTCTCCTGGCTTCCTGCTGATGTTTCTCCTGGCTCCCTGCTGATTTTTCTCCTGTCTACCTACTGATGTTTTTCCTGTCTACCTGATGATGTTTCTCCTGTCTACCTGCTGATGTTTCTCTTGTCTACCTGCTGATGTTTCTCTTGACTACCTGCTGATGTTTCTCCTGACTACCTGCTGATGTTTCTCCTGACTACCTGCTGATGTTTCTCCTGACTACCTGCTGATGTTTCTCCTGACTACCTGCTGATGTTTCTCCTGACTACCTGCTGATGTTTCTCCTGACTACCTGCTGATGTTTCTCCTGACTACCTGCTGATGTTTCTCCTGACTACCTGCTGATGTTTCTCCTGAATTTCTGCTGATGTTTCTCCTGACTACCAGCTGATGTTTCTCCTGACTACCTGCTGATGTTTCTCCTGACTACCTGCTGATGTTTCTCCTTACTACCTGCTAATGTTTCTCCTGACTACCTGCTGATGTTTCTCCTTACTACCTGCTGATGTTTCTCCTGGCTACCTGATGATGTTTCTCCTGACTACCTGCTGATGGTTCTCCTGGCTACCTGCTGATGGTTCTCCTGGCTACCTCTCTAATAGTTCTCCTGGCTACCTACTGATGTTTCTCCTGGCTACCTGCTGATGGTTCTCCTGGCTTCCTGCTGATGGTTCTCCTGGCTAACTGCTGATGGTTCTCTTGGCTATCTTCTGATGGTTCTCCTGACTACATGCTGATGGTTCTCTTGGCTATCTTCTGATGGTTCTCCTGGATATCTGCTGATGGTTCTTCTGGCTACCTGCTTATTGTTCTCCTGGCTACCTGCTGATGTTTCTCTTGGCTACCTGCTGATATTTGTCCTGGCTATCTGTTGATGGTTCTCCTGGATATCTGCTGATGGTTCTTCTGGGTACCTGCTGATGGTTCTTCTGGCTCCCTGGTGATGGTTCTTCTGGCTACCTGCTGATGGTTCTTCTGGCTTCCTGCTGATGGCTCTTCTGGCTACTTGCTGATGTTTCTCCTGACTTCCTGCTGATGTTTCTCTTCGATACCTGCTGATGGCTCTCCTGGCTACCTGCTAATGGTTCTCCTGGCTACCTACTGATGTTTCTCCTGACTACCTGCTGATGTTTCTCCTGGCTACCTGCTGATGGCTCTCCTGGCTACCTGCTAATGGTTGTAGATGAATGGTTCAGAGAACCGACAAGTTATAAATTAGACACATATGCAACAGTTGGGTATCTTTATTGAGGAAACGTTTCGCCACACAGTGGCTTCATCACTCCAATACAAAGTAGAAAGGTGTAAGGAGAGGAGGAGTTTGTGCTACGGCCTTGTGCTACACTTCTAACAAGATTGATGGACTGAACACATCGACTTCAGGCCGAGGGACTGATAACCTCAAACTCCTCCTCTCCTTACACCTTTCTACTTTGTATTGGACTGATGAAGCCACTGTGTGGCGAAACGTTTCCTCAATAAAGATACCCAACTGTTGCATATGTGTCTAATTTATAACTGCTAATGGTTCTCCTGGCTACCTACTGATGTTTCTCCTGACTACCTGCTGATGTTTCTCCTGACTACCTGCTGATGGTTCTCCTGGCTACCTGCTAATGGTTCTCCTGACTACATGATGATGGTTCTCTTGGCTATCTGCTGATGGTTCTCCTGGATATCTGCTTATGGTTCTTCTGGCTACCTGCTTATGGTTCTCCTGGCTACCTGTTTATGTTTCTCTTGGCTACCTGCTGATGTTTCTCCTGGATGTCTGCTGATGGTTCTTCTGGCTACCTGCTGATGGTTCTCCTGGCTACCTGCTAATGTTTTTCCTGTCTACCTGCTGATGTTTCTCCTGTCTACCTGCTGATGTTTCTCCTGTCTACCTGCTGATGTTTCTCCTGCCTACCTGCTGATGTTTCTCCTGGCTACCTGCTGATGTTTCTCCTGGGTACCTGCTGATGTTTCTCCCGTCTACCTGCTGATGTTTGTCCTGTCTATCTGCTGATGTTTCTCCTGTCTACCTGCTGATGTTTCTCCTGTCTACCTGCTGATGTTTCTCCTGTCTACCTGCTGATGTTTCTCCTGGCTATCTGTTGATGTTTCTCCTGTGTACCTGCTGATGTTTTTCCTGTCTACCTGCTGATGTTTCTCCTGTATACCTGCTGATGTTTCTCCTGTCTACCTGTTGATGTTTCTCCTGTCTACCTACTGATGTTTCTCCTGTCTACCTGCAGATGTTTCCCCTGGCTACCTGCTGATGTTTCTCCTGGCTACCTGCTGATGTTTATCCTGTCTACCTGCTGATGTTTCTCCTGTCTACCTGCTGACGTTTCTCCTGGGTACCTGCTGATGTTTCTCCTGTCTACCTGCTGATGTTTCTCCTGTCTATCTGCTGATGTTTCTCTTGTCAATCTGCTGATGTTTCTCCTGGCTACCTGCTTGATTTTCTCCTGGCTACCTGCTGATGTTTATCCTGTCTACCTTTTAGTTTGATTAGTTTGATATCTTTATTATGCACCCCATACCCATCCTGTGGGCGGTAGTCAAAAGATTACAGAGGTACATAATGGGTCCAGGGACTGGACCTCAAAGTTTGATGGCTGAGCAAGTTACAAAGGTAATGAACTCAGATGGTCACAATCATGACAAGTTACAAAGGTATTTGCAGATTACAGAGGTATATATAGGGTCCAGAGACTGGGCCCCAAAGTTTTGATAGCTGAACAAGGTACAATGGTAATTAATTCACTAGTTACAAGGTAATGAATCATGTAAGTAAATTTACTTACGTCTGTACATGGTTGCACTCATGAACAAATTATAAAGCAATGAGCAATCTATTAGTCTACACCCAGCCACAACTGTAATGAGTTATTGGTGCAAATTTTAATTGTTGGGTCACACACACACACATATACATATACACATACACACGCATACATGTATATACATACACACATACACATACACACATGTACATACACACACACACACACACACACGTGTCAATGCTTTATTTACAGGGAGCAAAGTCAGGGTATTTTTCCAGAATGGTCTGTAATATACCACTGTGGATAAAATACTTTGACATATCTTGAACATTTCTGAGTGAGTAGTCTCTGAATTCATTAATTTTATCGCACTCCAGTACATAATGACGCAGGGTGTGACAATAATCCAACTGGCAAAGTTTACATCTTGTTTGGTCTACATCTGGTGGTGGTGATTTAACCTGCCAAAGATACTTGTAACCCAGCCGGAGGCGGGCGGTAGTGACATCCAAGAGTCTGCTTATTTTGTTGGATGCACCATAGACATGTGGCTCCTCCTGCATGATAGAATGATGATAGATGGACTGACTGGTGTCAAACTCCCTGAGTCTTAAGTCAATAAAATTCAGTTGAAGTTCTTTTCGTATTATTGTTCTCAAACTGCTAACTGACAAGCCAAGATTGTAATCTATCCCCTCTTTGAAAGCATAAAACTTAGCCAATTTATCAGTTCTATCATGCATCTGAAGACCAATGTGAGATGGAATCCACAGCATGTGCACTCTGACTCTACTATCCAGAATCCTACCATACCTGTGCCTGGCTTCTGACACGAGCATGCTACAAGTTATACTTGATGAGTTGAGAGCATTTATGGATGACAGAGAATCAGTTACAATTAGAGAGTTAACCTTAGATACATGGACGCATTTGAGTGCAAGGAGTATGGCAAACAGTTCTGTCTGAAGGGTAGAGGCCCAGTTATTGATGCGTGCTCCAATTTCTTTAAGAGAGCCATCACTCTGTATGACAACAGCAGCACTACCAGCTGCACCAGTGGATTGGTGAACAGAACCATCAACGTAAATAATTTGTGAGAGAGTGTGCTGTTTGGCTAAATTATCAATACAGTTTAAGGCATCATGTTTGGCTTCAAGGCGAAGCTTTGGTTGTGATTTAAGAAGTAGTTTGGGGGGAAATGGAGGGATGGTAGTTTGGAATGGGGTAATATTCCATGGAGCGGAGAAGTGCCGCTGTTGCCTTACTTGCCACAGATCATGTATCTGATTCATGCGGAGGTCGGTTCCAGTTTTTTCGATCCATCTGGAGGGATGTTCACCAGTGCTGAGGAAAGTTTGGAGGGCTTCTGTGCATGGGTTTGAATGGGCTTGCCTGAGCATATTAACCCCAATTAGGATATTTCTTTCAGTAACACGATCTCTGATGCTTGGAATATCAAGTTCTTTCTGCATATTTAAAATTTTGGCAGTACGAGGGCATCCTAAAATGATCCTCATTGCTTCGTTCTGCAGTTTTTCCAACCCTCCAAGCTTCCAGTCAGACACAAGAGCAAGTAGTGGGGCAGCATAATCAACTAATGATCTAATATAAGCAAGATACATCATTTTCACAATTTTAACATTAGCACCATACCTGGGGTGAAACCCTGCCACAACTCTAAGTGCTCTCAGCCTTTCTTTGTATTGACGACAAAGTCTCGTTACAACAGGTCCAAGTAGTGGGACCTCAAAGCCTAGATACCTGTATCTGTTTACATATTCTAAAAGAGACCCATCATGCAACTGGATCTGGCGAACTGTGCCTCTCTGTCGAGGAGGACGCCTATTGAGTATCTTTGTTTTATCAGTAGAGATTATCAACCCCAGGTCTTGACACGAGGCTAGTACATGGTTAAGGATGTTTTGGGTGTTGGAGAATCCGGTGGTGTGAATCATTATATCATCAGCAAAACTGATCATATAATGATGGGGCTGGCTAGGCATAGCATTAAGTAAGGCATTAATTAGAATATTGAATAGAGTGGGACTGAGCACACCTCCTGTGGGGTTCCTAATTCAAAGTCTTTAGTTATACTTCTATGCCCCTGGAACAACACAGAAGACTTTCTGTTGGACAGGTAGCCTTTAATCCAGCGGAGAAGCCATCCTCCAACATCCATTCTGGCAAGTTCACTAATGATTACATGTCTGTTGGCAACATCAAAAGCAGATTTAAGGTCAAGGAAGGTAGTGTATGAGCTGTCAGTGTGCAGAGTGAGAAAGGTGGCTATGCATTGGTGCATACTCCTTCCATGCATGAAACCATGCAACCGGGGGGACACAAAAAGGTTTGATTCTGTACATGAGACGATTAAGAATCATCCTCTCAAATGTTTTACATAAGCAGCTAGTAAGAGATATTGGGCGAAATGAATTTTGTTGATTGGGCTTAGGAATGGGAATGATGAGGCTGTTGGTCCAAGATTTAGGGAGCTCCCCAGTTACATAGCTCATGTTGTATAATTCGAGTAAAGGATTGCCTGGTACTCGACACAGCAATCTTAGTATATTGTAGGTAATACCATCCTCACCAGGTGACGTGGAGTTGCCTTTAGTTAGTGCTGCATCAAGTTCAAAGTCAGTGAAAGGAATGTTACAGTCATCTTCCTTGCTGAGCATAAAACAAACAAGTCTCTCCCTAGCATCATATTTGTCATTTAATTTCGCCTGTGTGGTACTGGGAAGATTTTCATAGCTTGATGTAACAGCCCAAGCACTGACTAGCTCATTCGCCCTATGTAAGGGATGAGGGTGTGCAATCTGACCGGTTCTGTTACCCTTAATTCTATTTATGTCCCTCCATGCTCGGCTAAGTGGGGTGTGAGCATTGAGACCATTGACAAATTTTTCCCAGTCAGTTTGCCGCAGCTCTGTCATACGCTCTCTTGCAGCAGCAAGGGCAGTTTGAAAGAGCCTCAGCATTCCAGGGGTACGATGTTTTCTATAGGCTAGGCCTATTCTGCGAGCAGTACGTTTCAGTGTTCGAAGTTTAAGATCATTGTAATAAGTATGGTTATTATAGGAGGTATGATTGTTATGGAAGTTGGTTGGGTTAACAGTTCCAGGAGGTTTTTGAGGCGGCTCTAAGTAGTTCTGAATACTGCTCACAAGGTCATTGTTAAAGGTCTCAACAGAGGAACACACATAGGAATTATACCAGTCAGTCACATGTGCAACAAAGTCCTCATGTTGATCAGGGGGAACATTAAAACGTTTCCGTTTGAATATTCCACCAGGAAGGATAGTATTACCTATATCTAGTGAGGTTAGCCTTGGGAAATGGTCTGATGATATATCTGATACAATGGTAGACTCACAGCTGGCAGAAGTAATGTTGAAGCCAAGACACAGATCAAGGATGCCTCCATAGATATGTGTGGGTTCAAGGTCACCTACAATTTGCACATTATCATGACTGTTTAACAGTGACAGCAGTTGGTTACCATTACGATTACCAAACTGTGAGCTTCCAATGCTTTTGTGTCTTGCATTATAATCTCCAATTATAAGAGTAGGCTCAGACTGAGCACAAGTTGGGAGCTCCAAGTAATTGAACTTATCAGCAGGAGCATACAAATTAAATATGTTGAGAGCAGAGTTCCCAATATAAATCCTAACACCATGGTATTGCAGTCCCTCTGATGTTTCTTCTGTCTACCTACTGATGTTTCTCCTGACTACCTGCTGATGTTTCTCCTGACTACCTGCTGATGTTTCTCCTGACTACCTGTTGATGTTTCTCCTGACTACCTGCTGATGTTTCTCCTGGCTACCTGCTGATGTTTCTCCTGACTACCTGTTGATGTTTCTCTTGGCTACCTGCTGATGTTTCTCCTTACTACCTGCTCATGGTTCTTCTTGCTACCTTCTGACTACCTGCTGATGTTTCTCCTGACTACCTGCTGATGTTTCTCCTGACTACCTGATGATGTTTCTCCTGACTACCTGTTGATGTTTCTCTTGGCTACCTGCTAATGTTTCTCCTGACTACCTGATTATGGTTCTTCTTGCTATCTGCTGATGGTTCTTCTGACTTCCTGCTGATGGTTCTTCTGGCTACCTGCTCATGGTTCTCCTTGCTATCTGCTGATGGTTCTTCTGGCTACCTGCTGATGGTTCTTCTGGCTATCTGCTGATGGTTCTTCTGGCTACCTGCTGATGGTTCTCCTGGCTATCTGCTGATGGTTCTTCTGGCTACCTGCTGATGGTTCTTCTGGCTACCTGCTGATGGTTCTCCTTGCTACCTGCTGATGGTTCTTCTGGCTACCTGCTGATGGTTCGCCTGGCTACCTGCTGATGGTTCTTCTGGCTACCTGCTGATGTTTCTCCTGGCTTCCTGATGATGGTTCTTCTGGCTCCCTGCTGATGTTTCTCCTGGCTACCTGCTGATGGTTCTTCTGGCTACCTGCTGATGGTTCTCCTGGCTACCTGCTAATGTTTCTCCTGACTACCTGCTGATGTTTCTCCTGTCTACCTGCTGATGTTTCTCCTGTCTACCTGCTGATGTTTCTCCTGGCTACCTGCTGATGTTTCTCCTGGCTACCTGCTGATGTTTCTCCTGTCTACCTGCTGATGTTTCTCTTGGCTAACTGCTAATGTTTCTCCTGACTACCTGATTATGGTTCTTCTTGCTACCTGCTGATGGTTCTTCTGACTTCCTGCTGATGGTTCTTCTGGCTACCTGCTCATGGTTCTCCTTGCTATCTGCTGATGGTTCTTCTGGCTACCTGCTGATGGTTCTTCTGGCTATCTGCTGATGGTTCTTCTGGCTACCTGCTGATGGTTCTCCTGGCTATCTGCTGATGGTTCTTCTGGCTACCTGCTGATGGTTCTTCTGGCTACCTGCTGATGGTTCTCCTTGCTACCTGCTGATGGTTCTTCTGGCTACCTGCTGTTGGTTCGCTTGGCTACCTGCTGATGTTTCTCTTGACTACCTGCTGATGTTTCTCCTGGCTACCTGCTGATGTTTCTCCTGACTACCTGCTGATGGTTCTCCTTGCTACCTTCTGATGGTTCTTCTGGCTACCTGCTGATGTTTCTCCTGTCTACCTGCTGATGTTTCTCCTGACTACCTGCTGATGTTTCTCCTGGCTACCTGCTGATGTTTCTCCTGACTACCTGCTGATGGTTCTCCTAGCTACCTGCTGATGGTTCTTTTGGCTACCTGCTGATGTTTCTCCTGGCTACCTGCTGATGTTTCTCCTGGCTACTTGCTGATGGTTCTCCTGGCTACCTGCTGATGGTTCTTGGCTACCTGCTGATGGTTCCGGAGATCGTCGTCTCCGCAGTCAGCTTCCAGACAATTAAAAGCAAACAACAGTATGAGAATAACTTGTCCCTTCAAGGATGAGGAAGCTTGTGTGTGCTGGTAGAGAACTCTTGGTCCAGGAAATTGGAGCTTCCCTTCCCATAATATCCCACCCAGGCGCTGTATGATCCTTATGGGTTTAGTGCTTCTCCGTGAATAATATATAGCATGAACCACATAAGAATCTGGGCTTACCTTAAAGAATACTAGAGCATTGTTTGAGACGAGGACACCACACCTGTGTGAGACCTCTGCCCCGTGTGCCTGCAGCCACAGTGAGGTGTCCAGGTGGGGCTGAGGGAAGGTGTCAAGCAGCTCACAAGGTAACACCTGGGCTGGCACGCAGTACGGCCCAAAGTAACCCTCGTCGCATCTGTTAAACACTTGGTTGTTATTACAACTGTTAGGGAAAAGTACCTGACACGTGTCTGTCATAAGAGTAAACATACATCCAGGTGTACTAACATTAATCCTTCAAGAACTACTTACAGGCTTTGTGTATTCACTAGAATCAATAGGCTTTTAGTATATTTATAAACAATTTCTGTGTATTTACAAGGATTTTTGTGTATTCAAATGACTTTGTTCTATTTTCCGCTGGGTTAATATGGAGCGCACGATACACTAGCTGTCTGGACACTAATATGTGAGTTGAGAGGCAGCGGTGCAGCATTACACAACCAGTTGAGTGGCAGCGGTGCAGCATTACACAACCAGTTGAGTGGCAGCGGTGCAGCATTACACAACCAGTTGAGTGGCAGCTGTGCAGCATTACACAACCAGTTGAGTGGCAGCGGTGCAGCATTACACAACCAGTTGAGTGGCAGCGGTGCAGCATTACACAACCAGTTGAGTGGCAGCGGTGCAGCATTACACAACCAGTTGAGTGGCAGCTGTGCAGCATTACACAACCAGTTGAGTGGCAGCGGTGCAGCATTACACAACCAGTTGAGTGGCAGCTGTGCAGCATTACACAACCAGTTGAGTGGCAGCGGTGCAGCATTACACAACCAGTTGAGTGGCAGCGGTGCAGCATTACACAACCAGTTGAGTGGCAGCTGTGCAGCATTACACAACCAGTTGAGTGGCAGCGGTGCAGCATTACACAACCAGTTGAGTGGCAGCTGTGCAGCATTACACAACCAGTTGAGTGGCAGCTGTGCAGCATTACACAACCAGTTGAGTGGCAGCTGTGCAGCATTACACAACCAGTTGAGTGGCAGCTGTGCAGCATTACACAACCAGTTGAGTGGCAGCGGGGCAGCATTACACAACCAGTTGAGAGGCAGCGGTGCAGCATTACACAACCAGTTGAGTGGCAGCTGTGCAGCATTACACAACCAGTTGAGTGGCAGCCGTGCAGCATTACACAGCCAGTTGAGTGGCAGCTGTGCAGCATTACACAACCAGTTGAGAGGCAGCGGTGCAGCATTACACAACCAGTTGAGAGGCAGCTGTGCAGCATTACACAACCAGTTGAGAGGCAGCGGTGCAGCATTACACAACCAGTTGAGAGGCAGCGGTGCAGCATTACACAACCAGTTGAGAGGCAGCGGTGCAGCATTACACAACCAGTTGAGTGGCAGCTGTGCAGTATTACACAACCAGTTGAGAGGCAGCGTTGCAGCATTACACAACCAGTTGAGTGGCAGCGGTGTAGCATTACACAACCAATTGAGAGGCAGCTGTGCAGTATTACACAACCAGTTGAGTGGCAGCGGTGCAGCATTACACAACCAGTTGAGTGGCAGCGGTGTAGCATTACACAACCAGTTGAGAGGCAGCTGTGCAGCATTACACAACCAGTTGAGTGGCAGCTGTGCAGCATTACACAACCAGTTGAGAGGCAGCTGTGCAGCATTACACAACCAGTTGAGTGGCAGCGGTGCAGCATTACACAACCAGTTGAGAGGCAGCTGTGCAGCATTACACAACCAGTTGAGAGGAAGCTGTGCAGAATTACACAACCAGTTGAGAGGCAGCGGTGCAGCATTACACAACCAGTTGAGAGGCAGCTGTGCAGCATTACACAACCAGTTGAGTGGCAGCGGTGCAGCATTAAACAACCAGTTGAGAGGCAGCTGTGCAGCATTACACAACCAGTTGAGAGGCAGCGGTGCAGCATTACACAACCAGTTGAGAGGCAGCGGTGCAGAATTACACCTCTGCTGCACACGCTAGTAAAGATGGCACTGTGATAGTCGTTGACGCCATTAAGAGCCAGGGTAAAGCCACATCTGGTGTAGTGGTTGATGTCAGTGTTTGGAGAGGAGTAGTAGTAGTCTTCCACACGCTATGTTGTTGTTTGGAGAGGAGCAGTAGTAGTCTTCCACACGCTATGTTGTTGTTTGGAAAGGAGCAGTAGTAGTCTTCCACACGCTATGTTGTTGTTTGGAGAGGAGTAGTAGTAGTCTTCCACACGCTATGTTGTTGTTTGGAGAGGAGCAGTAGTAGTCTTCCACACGCTATGTTGTTGTTTGGAGAGGAGCAGTAGTAGTCTTCCACACGCTATGTTGTTGTTTGGAGTGAAGTAGTAGTAGTCTTCCACACGCTATGTTGTTGTTTGGAGTGGAGCAGTAGTAGTCTTCCACACGCTATGTTGTTGTTTGGAGTGGAACAGTAGTAGTCTTCCACACGCTATGTTGTTGTTTGGAGTGAAGTAGTAGTAGTCTTCCACACGCTATGTTGTTGTTTGAGTGGACAGTAGTAGTCTTCCACACGCTATGTTGTTGTTTGGAGAGGAGCAGTAGTAGTTTTCCACACGCTATGTTGTTGTTTGGAGAGGAGCAGTAGTAGTCTTCCACACGCTATGTTGTTGTTTGGAGTGAAGTAGTAGTAGTCTTCCACACGCTATGTTGTTGTTTGGAGTGGAGCAGTAGTAGTCTTCCACACGCTATGTTGTTGTTTGGAGTGAAGTAGTAGTAGTCTTCCACACGCTATGTTGTTGTTTGGAGTGGAGCAGTATTAGTCTTCCACACGCTATGTTGTTGTTTGGAGAGGAGCAGTAGTAGTTTTCCACACGCTATGTTGTTGTTTGGAGAGGAGCAGTAGTAGTCTTCCACACGCTATGTTGTTGTTTGGAGTGGAGCAGTAGTAGTCTTCCACACGCTATGTTGTTGTTTGGAGAGGAGCAGTAGTAGTCTTCCACACGCTATGTTGTTGTTTGGAGAGGAGTAGTAGTAGTCTTCCACACGCTATGTTGTGTTTTGGAGAGGAGCAGTAGTAGTCTTCCACACGCTATGTTGTTGTTTGGAGAGGAGTAGTAGTAGTCTTCCACACGCTATGTTGTTGTTTGGAGAGGAGCAGTAGTAGTCTTCCACACGCTATGTTGTTGTTTGGAGAGGAGCAGTAGTAGTCTTCCACACGCTATGTTGTTGTTTGGAGAGGAGCAGTAGTAGTCTTCCACACGCTATGTTGTTGTTTGGAGAGGAGTAGTAGTAGTCTTCCACACGCTATGTTGTTGTTTGGAGAGGAACAGTAGTAGTCTTCCACACGCTATGTTGTTGTTTGGAGTGGAACAGTAGTAGTCTTCCACACGCTATGTTGTTGTGGTTCTTCTACTACTATTACTACTACTTCTACTACTATTACTACTACTTCTACTACTATTACTACTACTACTATTACTACTACTTCTACTACTATTACTACTACTTCTACTACTACTACTTCTACTACTATTACTACTACTTCTACTACTACTACTTCTACTACTATTACTACTACTTCTACTACTACTACTTCTACTACTATTACTACTACTTCTACTACTATTACTACTACTTCTACTACTATTACTACTACTTCTACTACTATTACTACTACTTCTACTACTATTACTACTACTTCTACTACTACTACTTCTACTACTATTACTACTACTTCTACTAATATTACTACTTCTTTTTATTCTTTTTCGTCTTCTTATTACTTAGCAAAACAGACTTACACTGTTTATATACAAGGTTACTCAATGCTTTATTTACCTTTATTATAAAGGAAGTGCGGCAGTGTGTTCAAGAAGGTGAAGTGGGAAGTAGATGACTGGACTAGTAAAGGTGAAGTGGGAAGTAGATGACTGGACTAGTAAAGGTGAAGTGGGAAGTAGATTACTGGACTAGTAAAGGTGAAGTGGGAAGTAGATGACTGGACTAGTAAAGGTGAAGTGGGAAGTAGATGACTGGACTAGTAAAGGTGAAGTGGGAAGTAGATGACTGGACTAGTAAAGGTGAAGTGGAAGTAGATGACTGGACTAGTAAAGGTGAAGTGGGAAGTAGATGACTGGACTAGTAAAGGTGAAGTGGGAAGTAGATGACTGGACTAGTAAAGGTGAAGTGGGAAGTAGATGACTGGACTAGTAAAGGTGAAGTGGGAAGTAGATGACTGGACTAGTAAAGGTGAAGTGGGAAGTAGATGACTGGACTAGTAAAGGTGAAGTGGGAAGTAGATGACTGGACTAGTAAAGGTGAAGTGGGAAGTAGATGACTGGACTAGTAAAGGTGAAGTGGGAAGTAGATGACTGGACTAGTAAAGGTGAAGTGGGAAGTAGATGACTGGACTAGTAAAGGTGAAGTGGGAAGTAGATGACTGGACTAGTAAAGGTGAAGTGGGAAGTAGATGACTGGACTAGTAAAGGTGAAGTGGGAAGTAGATGACTGGACTAGTATAGGTGAAGTGGGAAGTAGATGACTGGACTAGTAAAGGTGAAGTGGGAAGTAGATGACTGGACTAGTATAGGTGAAGTGGGAAGTAGATGACTGGACTAGTAAAGGTGAAGTGGGAAGTGTAACATTAAGTTTAGCAGTGTAATAACTATCAAGGACTTAATATGTTTGTTTGGATGTTTGGAAAAGACAATTTTAGTCTGGCGTCGTAAGTGTGTTATGACAGGCAACTGCTTTTCTAAGAAGCTTTTGAGTTTTTATGGAGTTGTGGTTGACTTTAAGGTAAGTCTTGGCCGAATTAACATAACACCTGACCAATCTAATGTTACAGAGTCAAGTTGTTGTTGTTGTAATGACTCATATTAACTTAACAATGCATTCTGGTGTATTTAGTTATTTCATTTCTAGTACATTTTAATGTAAACATGATGTTTAATGTATTTACTAAAGCAAATAAATACATATATATTTCTTATGATCTATATAAAGAAGCTTCAATAGTTATACATTACAAACGACTGAGTTTTAGATATATTTCTTAATATAATACCAATATAATTTGATATAATTGTAGGCTCAGAAGAAAGACATTAATTGTGCAATGCATTTTGTGCCAACTGATCATAGGACTTACACTTAACTCTTGTACAACTCTAGTATTATTAATGTCATTGAGTGTCAGTACAGTTTGAGTAATTCATTACAATCACAAGTACAGTGAGACAGGTTGTGAAGGACGAGTTGCTCACTTACAAGTGAATTACACCAGTTCAGTGACATGACAATTTACAGAGTTGAGGGAGATTTAATAGGCGTTTTTAAACAATTTTAGTAAAAATGTCGGCAGTTGGAGAACTTTTGGAATTTTCAGAGAGTGAAGTTCATTTTTTTTTTAAGCTGCATAGAGCTTTTGAAAATACAGAGATATTTGTTACTTGTGTTGTGTTCGTGTGTTGTGTTGCAGCTCTTCAGACAGAATAAAAGCTCTTGGTTATTGTTTGTACTGAGTTCTATAAAAAGCTTTGCACAATAGAAACTGTGAATATTTTGTAGTTTAAGCAAATTTATACTTTTGAATAAGAGAGCTTTGTGTGTGTGTGTGTGTGTGTGTGTGTGTGTGTGTGTGTGTGTGTGTGTGTGTGTGTGTGTGTGTGTGTGTGTGTGTGTGTGTGTGTGTTTCCTGGAGCCTGAATGAGTAATTATTATGAGAGCTGAGTTTTGATGAGTAACAACAGGTTTAAGATGATTATCTGTTGTTGATCTCTACACACAGAGGCCACAGGTGAGGGACGGATATATTAGGGAGCAGAACAAGGTGAAGAGGGATGTTTGGGCGACGTATTAGCCTATTTTTGAAACAATCGCAATTGTTTTGGATTTTTTTTTAGCAATGTTCGGGACGTGAGTGATGAGTTTTAATTTGGTGTCCAGGTGTATATACCAGAATTTACCCTCGTCCTGCCTGTTAACTGATATAGTGTTTATCTTTATGATCAAGTGCATTACTAGTGGAAATAAATGTAAATTCAGAACTTTTATAATTGTAATAAACTGTAATGTGCAAGGCGCTTTTGTTTTATGTTTGAACTAGAAGGATTGTGTGTTGGGAAGCTTCTGACTCTCTCACCCCTTCCCTCCCTCTCTCTTTCTCTCTCTCTCTCTCTCTCTCTCTCTCTCTCTCCCTCCTCTCTCTCTCTCTCTCTCTCTCTCTCTCTCTCTCTCTCTCTCTCTCCCCTCTCTCTCTCTCTCTCTCTCTCTCTCTCTCTCTCTCTCTCTCTCTCTCTCTCTCTCTCTCTCTCTCTCTCTCTCTCTCTCTCTCTCTCCCTCTCTCTCTCCCTCCCTCTCTCTCTCTCTCTCTCTCTCTCTCTCTCTCTCTCTCTCTCCCTCCCTCCCTCTCTCTCTCTCTCTCTCTCTCTCTCTCTCTCTCTCTCTCTCTCTCTCTCTCTCTCTCTCTCTCTCTCTCTCTCACTCTCTCTCTCATGTCTGTCATGTAAGAGCAGTGTGCTGCAGTGTCAACACTGCAGTGTCAACACTGCAGTGTGTCAACACTGCAACAAGAGCAACATCAACAACAAACGTCCGTCTTCAACAATCTCTTTAATGAAAATACCGAATGTTTGGTGTCATGGTAAGCCAACATGACTCATACATTTATTTTAGGTTAAGTAAATAATATTATGTCTTATCTGTAACTTAAGATTATTGTAGATTACTTTCTACACTCCTGTCTTCCACTGACACTATGCAGTGAGACGTCAGTCAATGGTCACTGGTGGTTGACAATAACCTCTAGAAGTATCTATAATTGTCACTGGTGGTTGACAATAACCTCTAGAAGTATCTATAATTGTCACTGGTGGTTGACAATAACCTCTAGAAGTATTTATGATTTGGAATCAAGAATTATACAAATGTTGGCGTTATCAATGTGGATGATAATTTGTTATATGGAGGAGTACGAGTGATGAATCTTCCTGAGGTTGTCATCAGACTGACTATAATTGTCTGAAGAATCTCTCGCGTGTCAGTCAAAATTTTGAGCAGCAGATTGTATTATTACAATTATTATTATTATTATTATTTGATTATATTGGTAATTTTAAAAAATAAATATGGAGTAAGAGGAGAAAATACTTGAAAATATTCTTAGAAGTCTGTTTAGACAATCAATAATTCTTCGGAATTACATGTTACTTACAGAAAAGTATTTCACTAGAGGTTAAAATTAATGAAGAATTGACAATAATAATGGGCAAATTTTTTTTACTCCAAATTGATCTGCTTTGTAAATATAAGTCAATTACATTTCAAAATCATCCAAATCTATCCACTGAGACATTTCAAAATTCATTTCGTTTAATGTAACACTGTCTGTACAATTCATGAATTCTGAAGTTTTTCCACATGACCTAAATTTAGTAAATTTCAAAGTAAATTCTTCTCAATATTTATTTTCTCGTGAATTTCAAAATGAGTCATGTTATGGCTGGCAAATGTTCAAAATTCCCATTGTTGACAACACGTTTCAAATTTTTTAGCTTGATTTCAAAGACTTTCATAATATCCAAGACAACATCAACCCACACCTGTAAACCTGGAGGTCAATGTGAGCAGATAATTGTGTAAAGAATCATTCAGGAAAATCTTGACAAGAAAAGTTTCTATTTGTCACAAAATAACGAATGTCATGAACTTAACAAATTGTTGAAGGAGAGAAACACAACTCATCCAACGAACATTATTGTACGTAAGTACAACTATGTACATAAGGACTCCTTTGTACACCTAATTACATCGCTCACTAAAAACTAAAACTGTCTTCATTTTTTCTAAGGACTCGCACGAATAAAACTGACTACCTTGGTTACGTCCAGTCATGCTGGTGTACCAGTCATGCTGGTGTACCAGTCATGCTGGTGTACCAGTCATGCTGGTGTACCAGTCATACTGGTGTACCAGTCATGCTGGTGTATCAGTCATGCTGGTGTATCAGTCATGCTGGTGTACCAGTCATGCTGGTGTACCAGTCATGCTGGTGTACCAGTCATGTTGGTGTACCAGTCATGCTGGTGTATCAGTCATGTTGGTGTACCAGTCATGCTGGTGTATCAGTCATGCTGGTGTACCAGTCATGCTGGTGTACCAGTCATGCTGGTGTACCAGTCATGTTGGTGTACCAGTCATGCTGGTGTACCAGTCATGTTGGTGTACCAGTCATGCTGGTGTATCAGTCATGCTGGTGTATCAGTCATGCTGGTGTACCAGTCATGCTGGTGTATCAGTCATGCTGGTGTATCAGTCATGCTGGTGTATCAGTCATGCTGATGTACCAGTCATGCTGGTTTATCAGTCATGCTGTTGAACCAGTCATGCTGGTGTATCAGTCATGCTGGTGTACCAGTCATGCTGGTGTACCAGTCATGCTGGTGTACCAGTCATGCTGGTGTACCAGTCATGCTGGTGTATCAGTCATGCTGGTGTATCAGTCATGCTGGTGTACCAGTCATGCTGTTGTATCAGTCATGCTAGTGCATCAGTCATGCTGGTGTATCAGTCATGCTGGTGTATCAGTCATGCTGGTGTATCAGTCATGCTGGTGTATCAGTCATGTTGGTGTACCAGTCATGCTGGTGTATCAGTCATGCTGGTGTATCAGTCATGCTGGTGTACCAGTCATGCTGGTGTATCAGTCATGCTGGTGTATCAGTCATGCTGGTGTATCAGTCATGCTGGTGTATCAGTCATGCTGGTGTATCAGTCATGCTGGTGTACCAGTCATGCTGGTGTACCAGTCATGCTGGTGTACCAGTCATGCTGGTGTACCAGTCATGTTGGTGTACCAGTCATGCTGGTGTACCAGTCATGCTGGTGTACCAGTCATGCTGGTGTACCAGTCATGCTGGTGTACCAGTCATGTTGGTGTACCAGTCATGCTGGTGTACCAGTCATGCTGGTGTACCAGTCATGCTGGTGTACCAGTCATGCTGGTGTACCAGTCATGCTGGTGTACAAGTTATGATTGTGTACCAGTCATGCTGGTGTACCAGTCATGCTGGTGTACCAGTCATGCTGGTGTATCAGTCATACTGGTGTACCAGTCATGCTGGTATATCTGTCATGCTGGTGTACCAGTCATGCTGGTGTACCAGTCATGCTAGTGTATCAGTCATGCTGGTGTACCAGTCACGCTGGTGTATCAATCATGCTGGTGTACCAGTCATGCTGGTGTACCAGTCATGCTGGTGTACCAGTCATGCTGGTGTATCAGTCATGCTGGTGTACCAGTCATGCTGGTGTACCAGTCATGCTGGTGTATCAGTCATGCTGGTGTACCAGTCATGCTGGTGTACCAGTCATGCTGAGCATGTGGGACAGTCATGCTGGTGTACCAGTGATGCTGGTTTATCAGTCATGCTGTTGTACCAGTCATGCTGGTGTACCAGTCATGCTGGTTTATCAGTCATGCTGTTGAACCAGTCATGCTGGTGTATCAGTCATGCTGGTGTACCAGGCATGCTGGTGTATTATTCATGCTTGTGTACATGTGATGCTGGTGTACCAGACATGCTGGTGTACCAGTCATGCTGGTGTATCAGTCATGCTGGTGTACCAGTCATGCTGGTGTATCAGTCATGCTTGTGTACATGTGATGCTGGTGTACCAGACATGCTGGTGTACCAGGCATGCTGGTGTACCATTCATGCTTGTGTACATGTGATGCTGGTGTACCAGACATGCTGGTGTACCAGTCATGCTGGTGTACCAATCACGCTGGTGTACCAGTCATGCTGGGTATACCAGTCATGCTGGGTATACCAGTCATGCTGGGTATACCAGTCATGCTGGGTATACCAGTCATGCTGGGTATACCAGTCATTCTGGGTATACCAGTCATGCTGGGTATACCAGTCATGCTGGGTATACCAGTCATGCTGGGTATACCAGTCATGCTGGGTATACCAGTCATGCTGGGTATACCAGTCATGCTGGGTATACCAGTCATGCTGGGTATACCAGTCATGCTGGGTATACCAGTCATGCTGGGTATACCAGTCATGCTGGGTATACCAGTCATGCTGGGTATACCAGTCATGCTGGGTATACCAGTCATGCTGGGTATACCAGTCATGCTGGGTATACCAGTCATGCTGGGTATACCAGTCATGCTGGGTATACCAGTCATGCTGGGTATACCAGTCATGCTGGGTATACCAGTCATGCTGGGTATACCAGTCATGCTGGGTATACCAGTCATGCTGGGTATACCAGTCATGCTGGGTATACCAGTCATGCTGGGTATACCAGTCATGCTGGGTATACCAGTCATGCTGGGTATACCAGTCATGCTGGGTATACCAGTCATGCTGGGTATACCAGTCATGCTGGGTATACCAGTCATGCTGGGTATACCAGTCATGCTGGGTATACCAGTCATGCTGGGTATACATGCTAGGTACAGTAGTAGGTTATATAAAGCAGAGAACTGGACCAGTAACTGTGGAGGGTGACCATCACCTGAAGTTTGAGTAGCAACACTGGTATAACACTGGTATAACACTGGTATAACACTGGTATAACACTGGTATAACACTGGTATAACACTGGTATAACACTGCGCACATCAAGCCATTAAAGTGAATATCAAACATAGAAGCTTTAGAACTCCAGGTAACTGTAGGGGTACCAACTACAACACGTTTGTTGGTTTAAAACTGGTACTAACACTGGCTAACCTGGGAGCTGGTTGTTAACCTGGTATAACATGGTATAACACTGCCACCTCAGGCATTTTTGCCAACTATAACTCAACACTTTTAAAGCTCACCTTTTCAGGCGTGCCTAGTGGGTACCCAGGAGGCTCACCTGCAGGCGTGGTTGTTGCCGTAACTATGACCTGAACACTGGAGGCTCACCTGCAGGCGTGGTTGTTGCGTACTGACCTGAACACAGGAGGCTCACCTGCAGGCGTGGTTGTTGCCGTAACTATGACCTGAACACTGGAGGCTCACCTGCAGGCGTGGTTGTTGCCGTAACTATGACCTGAACACTGGAGGCTCACCTGCAGGCGTGGTTGTTGCCGTAACTATGACCTGAACACTGGAGGCTCACCTGCAGGCGTGGTTGTTGCAGTAGCCGTGACCTGAACACAGGAGGCTCACCTGCAGGCGTGGTTGTTGCAGTAGATATGACCTGAACACTGGAGGCTCACCTGCAGGCGTGGTTGTTGCAGTAACTATGACCTGAACACAGGAGGCTCACCTGCAGGCGTGGTTGTTGCAGTAACTATGACCTGAACACAGGAGGCTCACCTGCAGGCGTGGTTGTTGCAGTAGCCGTGACCTGAACACAGCAGGCCAAACCTGCAGGGTGAGATTCATATATGACCTGCAGGAGCCACCACGCAGCGTGGTTGCTACTGTGCCTGCCGCTGGGTACTGCTCTGCCTGCTTGTTGTCATACCTCTCCACCAACTCACCGGCGTCCGCTCACCTTTTGAACACACACGACTGAAACACATCCCAACGTGAAACACCCCCAACGTGAAACACACCCAAGTGACACACACACCAGGTGAAACACACCCCAACGTGAAACACACACCAGGTGAAACACACCCCAACGTAAACACACACCAAGGTGAAACACACCACCAACGTGAAACACACACCAAGGTGAAACACCCCCAACGTGAAACAACACCAAGGTGAAACACACCCCAACGTGAAACACACCCCAACGTGAAACACACCCCAACGTGAAACACACACCAAGGTGAAACACACACCAACGTGAAACACACACCAAGGTGAAACACACACCAACGTGAAACACACACCAACGTGAAACACACACCAACGTGAAACACACACCAACGTGAAACACACCCCAACGTGAAACACACACCAAGGTGAAACACACCCCAACGTGAAACACACACCAAGGTGAAACACACACCAACGTGAAACACACACCAAGGTGAAACACACACCAACGTGAAACACACCCCAACGTGAAACACACCCCAACGTGAAACACACACCAACGTGAAACACACACCAAGGTGA
This sequence comes from Cherax destructor, assembly GCA_009830355.1. Taxonomy (NCBI): domain Eukaryota; kingdom Metazoa; phylum Arthropoda; class Malacostraca; order Decapoda; family Parastacidae; genus Cherax; species Cherax destructor. Next base: position 45,641 of record WNWK01006536.1, read on the forward strand.
AACACACCCCAACGTGAAACACACACCAAGGTGAAACACACACCAACGTGAAACACACACCAAGGTGAAACACACACCAACGTGAAACACACACCAACGTGAAACACACACCAACGTGAAACACACCCCAACGTGAAACACACACCAACGTGAAACACACCCCAACGTGAAACACACACCAACGTGAAACACACCCCAACGTGAAACACACACCAAGGTGAAACACACACCAACGTGAAACACACACCAAGGTGAAACACACACCAACGTGAAACACACACCAACGTGAAACACACACCAACGTGAAACACACCCCAACGTGAAACACACACCAAGGTGAAACACACCCCAACGTGAAACACACACCAACGTGAAACATACACCAACGTGAAACACACACCAACGTGAAACACACCATAACGTGAAACACACACCAACGTGAAACACACACCAACGTGAAACACACACCAACGTGAAACACACACCAACGTGAAACACACACCAACGTGAAACACACCCCAACGTGAAACACACACCAACGTGAAACACACATCAACGTGAAACACACACCAACGTGAAACACACCAACGTGAAACACACACCAACGTGAAACACACACCAACGTGAAACACACACCAACGTGAAACACACACCAACGTGAAACACACACCAACGTGAAACACACACCAACGTGAAACACACACCAACGTGAAACACACACCAACGTGAAACACACACCAACGTGAAACACACACCAACGTGAAACACACACCAACGTGCCACATTTATTCAAAACTCTTTTGAAACCCCAGATCCCTCCAAGATTATCCAAATTTTTTCAAACTCATCCGAAAACACCCCCACCCAAAAAAAAACCGCTTTAAATAGACGCAAAATACCGGTTATGGGTTCATAATGGACCAGGTTGTACCAAAATGAAGATAATGTTGCTTCTATAGAATGTCAACAACATACAAATAATGAAAACATGTTAAAAATGGATTAAAATAAGAGTCACTTGCGTAAAGTGTTTGGATAAGATGAGGTGTATCAAGCACCTCCCACAGCACTGACTAGTAACAGCTCTTGGCATCACCATAACTATCTATACTACCAAGAAATTATTCAAGTTCACTGCTCATCTTCGACAAATTTCTAAATTCAGTTCCTTCTAGGGAGGTACCATGATATCAGGGGCTCTTGATCCAAAGAACTAGAACTACTCTCCTTTTCGTTGGATTGAATCTGACTTAAGTGCACTGGAATGCATACCCGACCTGCAGACTAAAAATATCGCATAGAGCATCTACACTAATGTCTCTCATAACTGTGACAGTGGGAGACTAGGAAGGATCGTTGACGTAGACCAGACTCATGGCTCTACTCTATAATACAAAGATGTATTAAAATTAATACCTGGACTTCCATCTTACAAATTCAACTGTTTTCTGTAATTATTGTTGCCAAGCTACAGACAGTTTAATTGTAAATGAGTTCCTCTCCTGCAATGGAGACTATATGAGAAGTGTAGACTCGGGTAAGCTGACCAGGAACTATCAAGGGGAAGGTCTGATAGACGGTGCTGATGGCTGACATTATCACATTTTTCCTAAGCATTGTACAAGCTGACACAGCTGCAATTATTCATAATAGATAATTTAGTTAAAACGTGAAACAATAGATTAAAACATCTGTTGGGAGAAAAGATAAACATTTACAGGCGAATTAAAAAGATGAGGCGTCAACCTATTAAATAAATTAATTAAATTTAAGAGAGAAGTCAATAAAGGAATGAGAAAACCCAAAAGAGAAAACGAAAATAAGGTTGTGAGAGAATAAAAAATCAAATTCAAAGAGATTCATTTAGCAATATAGGAATAAAGTGAGGGAAAAGATAGGTCCATTTAAGTGTAACTCAGATAGGTCCATTTAAGTGTAACTCAGATAGGTCCATTTAAGTGTAACTCAGATAGGTCCATTTAAGTATAACTCAGATAGGTCCATTTAAGTGTAACTTACTGTTAGTGATAAAAAACTGTATACTATTTTCAACACTTATTTTGTCTCTGTTTTTACACCAGAAGATACAAACGAAATCCCAGAAATTAATAATTATACTGGTCAGGACGAATTAAATTATGCAATATCAAAGTCACTAGTGTGTGGTGGTCAAACAACCAGATCAATTAAAGTCAAACAAGTCACCGACCTTGATGCAGGAATGTAATGAACATCTTGGCAAACCTTCAGTTAGTCTCTTCAACATATCACTACAAACAGGTTTTGTACAGGATAAATGGAAAATGTTAAATGTGACAACAATTTACAAAGTGAGAAAAAGGCCCTTAACTTCAGAATATAGATCAGTCATCCTAACCACAATAGCATCAATAATTGCTGATGTAATTCTAAAGCGCCTTGAAAAAATGTCATTTGACCAACCCATCACAGCACGGCTTTACAAAAGAACGTTCTTGCATTATGAATTTTCTAACGTTTTTCACTAAGGTTTTCGAGGCGGAAGACTGATTGAGAAAGTAGCGGCACATGGTATAGGAGGCGTTATCTTCTTGGCCGAGGCGAGGCTGACTGATAGCCAACAAAATTTGCATAAAAAGGGCAAAAATCAAAATGGCGACCCATTACAAGTGGTGTGCCACAAGGGTCATTGTTGGTACCCTTGTTCTTCACAAGATTCATAAACGACATTAATAAGGAAATAAACAGTGACATAATTAATTTTACCGATGACACTAAAATAGGTCGTCAAATAATTACTTATGTGGACATTAGAGAGCTACAGGATGACCTGGATAAATTGATGTGATCGTAGAAGTTGCAGTTGCAGTTCAGTGCAGACAAGTGAAAGGTTCTAATCCTAGGAAAAAAAAATAGCTATGGCACATATAAGCTAAATAATACAGATTTTAGTCTAATTGAATGTGGGAAAAATCTAAAAGTTCTGGTTAGTTGAAATTCAAGGTAGGTAGTACGTATATTATTGAGTGTTATTGTATGCAGTTTTTGCATCAACGGAATGAAATGTTATTTAATGAGATTGTAGCTGGGTAAATTAACAGTATTTATATTGGTTACGATAATAATGAAATTTTCTTCGAGACTGTGTCCGTATATATCATTGTGAAGAAATTGTAATAAATATAATGGGTGTAAAAATCTTTAAGAATGTAATTTGGTATCTGCAGGCATGGAATATCTGGGATAACAGATGGGACATGCAACTTTGACCACCCCAGAAAATGCCGTGCCCATATGACAACAGGAAAATGGAACCTTCCTTCCTGTAAGCTTTTCCACCCTAAAATGTGCCACTCATCGTGGCACATTTAGGTGGTGTGCCAGGCATACCACCTAAAGGGTACAAGACGACACAGAACATCCAGACCATGGGAAAACCTGGGTAGCCAAAGCCACTCCTGAGAGAGAGGTTTTTTAGCGCCAGGAAGGAAAACAAGTTGGCAGGAAATGACAGAAATCGTACACCAACTGCAATCATTTCTGGAGTGGAATCACAGTCAATGGCCTCCACTCCAGAACAACACATATTAGTGCCAGGAAAAAAGACCCCTTTCCCCATACCACCAATCCGACGACATTCATCTTTGCAAATATACAGGGTTTAAAGCCAGCAACAAACAACAAGATACCTTACATCCCTGGACTGCTTACAGAGTCAAATGCTATGTTTGCGGCTTTCACAGAGACCCACATAAAGGATCACTTGGAAAATGAAATATGGATCCCAGGCTACAACCTATACAGATGTGACAGAGTGAACAGGCAAAAGGGGGGGAGGGTTGGTCTGTATATCACAGAGTCACTTATATGCTCAGAACTATTAAATGCCTCAAATGATGTAGTTGAAGTTTTAGCAGTAAAGATCGAGAATCAAAACCTGGTCATCGTGGTTGTATACAAGCCTCCCGATGCAACGTCCCAACAATTCCAGGAACAGCTTCTGAAAATTGACCACTGTCTGGAAAACCTTCCAGCTCCTACCCCCAACATCTTGCTCCTGGGGGACTTCAACCTAAGGCACATAAAATGGAGGAATATTGCAAATAATGTGGTAGCAGAGATAACACCAGGAGGCAGCTCAGATGAAAACTCGCACACACACGAGCTTTTAAATCTCTGCACCAAATTCACCTTAAACCAGCAAATAATAGCGCCTACAAGACTGGAGAATACGCTGGACCTCATCTTCACTAACAATGATGATCTGATGCGAAATGTCATCATATCAAAAACGATATACTCAGATCACAACATAATAGAAGTCCAGACATGTATGCGGGGGGCCCCAGACTGACAAAATGTGATCAGTCGCGAACAAATTAACTCTGTGGCACTTGAGGTTTGCTCAAGGCAAATTCCCTTAAGGAAAAGGAGAAGATGTAAACTAGAAAGAAATAGGCGCTCCCTATACAGACGAAGGCAAAGAATAACAGAGCGGCTACAAGAGACCAATATATCTGAAATACGTAGGGAGGCACTGGTCAGAGAAATAGCAAACATCGAACTAAAACTAAAGGAATCTTACAGGAATCAAGAAATGCTGGAAGGACTAAAAGCCATAAACGAAATTGAAAGAAACCCAAATTATTTCTTTTCTTATGCCAAATCAAAGTCGAGAACAACATCCAGTATTGGGCCCCTTCTTAAACGGGATGGGTCCTACACAGATGACAGCAAGGAAATGAGTGAGCTACTGAAGTCCCAATATGACTTAGTTTTTAGCGAGCCGCTAACCAGACTGAGAGTCGAAGACCTAAATGAATTTTTTTATGAGGGTGCCACAGAATTTGGTAGACGCAAACCTATCTGACATTATCCTGACGCCAAATGACTTCGAAAAGGCAATAAATGAAATGCCTATGCACTCCGCCCCAGGCCCAGACTCATGGAACTCCGTGTTCATCAAGAACTGCTTTTAACATCCTATGGAGAGGGAGTATGGACACTGGGGTCGTCCAGCAGTTACTAAAAACAACAGACATAGCCCCACTCTACAAAGGGGGCAGTAAAGCAATAGCAAAGAACTACAGACAGATAGCACTAACGCTCCTGTCTGTCCCAACTACTGGACCACTACGACAAGGTCCTGGATGCTCTAGAAGACAAACAGAATGCAGATGTTATATACACAGACTTTGCAAAAGCCTTTGACAAGTGTGACCATGGTGTAATAGCACACAAAATGCGTGATAAAGGAATAACATGAAAAGTTGGTAGATGGATCTATAATTTAATAACAAACAGAACACTAAGAGTAGTAGTCAACAGAGTAAAGTCTGAGGCAGCTACGGTGAAAAGCTCTGTTCCACAAGGCACAGTACTCGCTCCTATCCTGTTCCTCATCCTCATATCAGACATAGACAGGGATATAAGCCACAGTGTCGTGTCTTCCTTTGCAGATGACACCCGAATCTGCATGACAGTGTCCACCGTTGAATACACTGAAAGACTCCAAGCAGACATCAACCAAATCTTTAAATGGGCTGCAGAAAACAATATGAAGTTCAATGATGAGAAATTTCAATTACTCAGATATGGAAAACGTGAGGAAATTAAAATTTCATCGGAGTATAAAACAAATTCCAACCACACAATAGAGCGAAAAACTAATGTCAAGGACCATAACACTGTGTCAATCGCATCTGCTAGAAAAATGAAGGGATGGATAATGAGAACCTTCAAAACCAGGGATGCCAAGCCCATGACGACACTTTTCTTGTTCTATCTAGGCTGGAATATTGCTGCACACTAACTGCGCCTTTCAAGGCAAGTGAAATTGCTGACATAGAAAATGTGCATAGAACCTTCACGGCACACATAACTGCGATAAACCACCTCAGTTACTGGGAACACTTGAAGTTCCTAAACCTGTACTCCCTAGAACGCAGGCGGGAGAGATACATTATTATATACACTTGGAAAATCCTAGAGGGATTAGTACCAAACTTGCACACGAAAATCACTCCCTATGAAAGCAAAAGACTCAGCAGACGATGTAACATCCCCCCAATGAAGAGCAGGGGTGCCACTAGCACGTTAAGATACAACACAATAAGTGTCAGGGACCCAAGACTGTTCAACTGCCTCCCAGCATACATAAGGGGGATTACCAATAGACCCCTGGCTGTGTTCAAGCAGGCACTGAACAGGCACCTAAAGTCGGTACCTGACCAGCCAGGCTGTGGTTCGTACATTGGACTGCGTGCGGCCAGCAGTAACAGCTTGGTTGATCAGGCCCTGATCCACCATGAGGCCGGGTAACAGACCGGGCAGCGGGGCGTTGACCCCCGGAACTCTCTCCAGGTAAACTCCAGGTAAACTATGCCAAGTGAGGTCTGACGAACACACTAACATTCGGTATCCTGTATAGGTTTTTGTCGATTGAGTTTGGGAAGTACAATAAACGAGACTCTACCAGCAGTACTAAATGGTGCTAGAACTAAAAATAAAAAATATGGAATGATAAAAAAAGATATGACAAAGGAATTTTTTTTTATAATCGAGGCACTCGCTGAGCCACTCTGTAATAAATGGCTTGTATTATGATCATGCAAACGTAGTCTAGTCTCCATACAGTAGAAATATGAACTTACACAGTGATCTTAGGCAGGGTGGTGGTGACGCGGGTCCAGCCTGGAGTGACAGCGGCACTGTATGTGGTAGGCAGGTGGAAGGTATCACATTCCACCTCAGGAGGAGCACACAGCTCTCGCACCAGCCTCCACGTCTTCCCATGGTCGGTGGAGTACTGCAGGTGCACGCTGCTGGCTGCAGGTGGACCACTGCACCCAACCTGGATGTCGAACTGGATGACTGTCGATTCTGATGACTGGATGTCCCAAGTCTCCGCATATTTGGGTGCTGCCAATGTAAATGTGGATATTTTTTTTGTAATTTTCCTGAAATTAGTGTGTAAAAATTGAATAATGTAATAGTGTTTATAAAATGTAGTGTTGGTGTGACTTTTAAAAATATATCAACTGACAGAAGAACCAACACACCGGGGAGTGCAACGTAGAATGGCGGAATATATACATAAAATGCGGAGTGTTACGAATTTAATCGTGTGTAATCGTAGCCGACGTAGAGCGTATCGGCAATAATTGGGGACCATACAATGAGTGTATATCATAGGTTCCTGGAAGTGTTCAGATCCATATTAATTAAGCTAGAATAAAACTGATAAGGAAGATAATACTGGACGCGGTAATTGGACATTTGTTCATCCAATGCAACTACAATACTCTCACCCTCGTCCGCTAAAACATGGTATCAACTCATCACTTATGTAAGGTATCTAATACTGGCCAATATTTAGTATAGTATCTGCCGGCTAGGAAGGCGTTAGAAGGATGTATTACTAAGATAATAACTGGTAAGAAAATATTGTCTACATGTATGTATATCTCTTAATGTTCTGCCTTATGAATACATGTAATAAATCGTGGACCAACAAACTTCTTAATGTCAACTCAGTAAATCCTAATTATACAGTCTGGACCTTAAAATTAGGAAATATATGTTCCTAATTTAAGGTCCAGATTGTGTGAGTGGGATGCTGAGCAGGTGAGCACCGAAGGAGTGACAGTGATGTGACCCACTGTTGCTAGGTCACACCTGTCTCCAAGGTACAACTGGTAACAGTAAGTGTAATAACTGTTTTAGTTGTGTTAAGAGTTCTCAATTATGTGGGTGTAATAAGTCAGGACTGTAACTGTAAACCTCACACATACAATTTCTCACAGTCAATATCTGACAGTAATAGTGTAATCTATTTTACTTATTCGTGTATTTTAGGAAATTTATGTCAATGAAGCATTTTAAATATTTTTCTATTATCAGGTAGGCTTGCTGCCGAGGTCTAGTCATAAACAAGAGTTTTCAATGCAGCAGTAAGCCTTCGTATCCTCCTCAAACACCATTATATCCTCTTAAGTGAGGTCACATACCTGCAATACTGCAGTAAAACTTATAAATTACTGTTACCAAAGTAAGATTTTTTTTTATTCTAGAGACGCGATGGTAATAGAATATCCTAGTTACGATATAATATGCTAAACACGTTGCTAGGAAACATAGTATTCTAGACATGTTGCTGGGAAACAGTATTCTAGACATGTTGCTGGGAAACACAGTATTTTAGACATGTTACTGGGAAACAGTATTCTAGACATGTTGCTGGGAAACACAGTATGCTAGACATGTTGCTGGGAAACACAGTATGCTAGACATGTTGCTGGGAAACACAGTATGCTAGACATGCTGCTGGGAAACACAGTATGCTAGACATGTTGCTGGGAAACACAGTATGCTAGACATGCTGCTAGGAAACACAGTATGCTAGACATGCTGCTGGGAAACACAGTATGCTAGACATGTACCTTACACCAGAAATGCCAAGCTTATCATTGGCTACATAAAATAGCAACTACGTGCATTATGTCCACATTATTTGTTTCCTTACTTACAACAACTTCAGTTTCTTTTGCAAATAAACATCTGACAACGACACTAAACATTACTATGAGTGTTGTGCGTCGTGTCATCCCTGAGGTATCCTCTCTAAACATCTTATGTATTTCAACTTCCCATCAAAGGGGGAGAGAAGCTGGTGAAGGGCTCTTGATCCAAATATGTTGAACTGGTGCCTTCTTTCTCCCCATGTATAAACTGATATAATAATAATAATGATGATGATGATAATAATAATAATAATAATTATTATTATAATAATACTTTTACTAGTATTACTAGTACTACTACTTCTACTATTACTACTACTACTACTGCTGCTATTAGTACTACTACTACTACTACTAATAATATTACTACTACGACTAATAATAATGATAATAATACCTTGCTGTCCAGAGAAGAGTAGAACACTGGTATTCCTGCCACAGGCTGGAGTGACGGAGGCTCCGGCCTGCTGGAACCATGGCCTGGCCTCAGATCTATTACCATCGAAGGCGTCGTAGAGGGTGAGTGGCAGTGTCTCGTTGGCCAGTGCCATTACGTTGTCCAAGTGCCATTCTGCTCGCTCCTCTGTCCGATATACATATACATGGAAACGAATGCCGAGATTTATACACAACATACAGTATACAGGTAATATATATATATATATATATATATATATATATATATATATATATATATATATATATATATATATATATATATATATATATATTTATATATATATATATATATATATATATATATATATATATATATATATATATATATATATATATATATATTATTGTAACCACGAACGAGTGGTATTGAATCAATAACAACACTGCGACTAGCCGAGGATTCGAACCCATGTCGTTTTGGCCCGCCTGGTGGTAAGCGAAAACACATGACGCTCTAACCCACTGGAACACACAATCCTACAAGAATCAAGCACCCAGCAGAGTTTGGTGTTTTACCTTGATCCGAGAACATACGATGGTGTGGGTGCCTCTGAGCTAATTTCATTATAATCCCCGTTTGGTGTACTAAGCTGATGAATTTTCAGAGAATCAAGGGATACTCGAGAGGAAAAAATCGACCTGTCAAATTAGTTTTCAGGATAAAAACGATGCAGAACAGGATCCTGCAGCTCAAGCACTGTTTAAGGAAACAACAAAATACAAGTGGGTGTTCCTTGATCACGACAGAATGCATACAGAGCAGCAGAAACTGAGAGAGAGGATACAAAGATGAGAGACAAGGCTAAAGACAGGCAGGGACACCCAGAATCAGGATCACCAACAAACACATCCACCCAATGAACCCCCCACAGAACACCGCAACCAAATAAACTATCCCAAATCAAACCAAACCCTGCACTCACAGAACCGTACCCCCCTAGAACAAACCCCACATACACAGCAGCATCCCATAATGTCATGCCAGGTCTCCCACAAACCCCCAGAATACAATCAGGGAAGAGAAGCTGAAGGTATGGTACATCAACACAGATGGAATACCTGGAGTTTACCTGGAGAGAGTTCTGGGGGTCAACGCCCCTGCCACCCGGTCTGTGACCAGGCCTCATGAATAAGTGTGAAGAGTGGCACGAAAGAATCATGGAGGCATCCCCAGACATCATATCACTCATGGAAAACAAGCTGACAGAAATGATAACATACGCAATCTTTCCAACCGGATATCAGATCATGAGGAAAGAAAGAGGGAACATAAGTGGAGGAAGAGTTGCACTGCTCATCAAAAAACCAGTGGAGTTTTGAGAAAGTGGAAGGAGTGGACAGAGGGGAAGCAAGGGACTGCATAGTAGGAATACTTCAGTCTGAAGTAGCAGGAGACCAAGAGTATGATGAGAGTAACAGAGGTTGCTAGAAAGGCCAACATGGGCAGGACAAAGTTACTAATTGTGGTGATTTCAATCACAAGGAAATGGACTGGGAAAACCTGGAGCCACATGATGGACCAGAAATGCGGAGGGCCAAGATGATGGAAGTGGTACTGGAAAATCTCATGCATCAGCATGTTAGGGACAATACCAGAGAGAGAGGAGAGGATAAACCAGCAAGGCTGAACCTCATATTCACCTTGAGTAGTTCAGACATTGGGGACATCACATGAAAGGTCCATTGGAGCTAGTGATCATGTGGTCCTGAGCTTCGAATACATTGTAGAGCTAAAAGTAGAGAGGAAATCAGCACGAGTACGATGGGAGAATCCAAACTACAAAAGAGAGGACTAAACAGGTATGAGGAATTTCCTGCATGAGTGACAGTGGAAGAGAGAACCGGTGAGAAAAACAGTGAATGAAATGATGGAATACATGACTAAAAAATGCAAAGAGGTGGAGGAGAGGGTTGTACCTAAGGTCATCAGAATGAATGGGAAGACCAGAATGAGCCCTTGGTTCACCCAAAGGTGCAGAGAGGCCAAAACTAAGTGCACTAGAGAATGGAAAAAGTATAGAAGACAAAGGACCCAGGAAAAAAAGAAGATTAGCCAAAGAGCTAGAAATGAATATTCATGGATAACGAGGGAGGCTCAGCGGCAGTATGAAGATGACATAGCATCGAAAACCAAATCTGACCCAGAGCTGTTGTACAACCACATAAGGAGGAAAACAACAGTCAAGGACCAGGTAATCAGGCTGTGGAAGTGAGAGGGAGATCACAAGAAATGGCAAAGAAGTATGTGCAGAGCTAAACATGAGATTTAAGGAAGCATTTTCAGTAGAGACAGACTGGATTACAGTAAGCCGGAATGGTAGGGTACACCAACAGTTGCTGGACACACTACACACAACCGAGGAGGAAGTAAAGAGGCTCGCTAAGTGAACTATTATTATTATTATTATTATAATAATCAAAAGAAGTGCTAAACCTATAAGGGGCATACAGCGCAGCAGGGCAGGGAAGGATGCAGAGGTATTGGGTAGCAAGAGAGAGAAGGATGAGCATTAGGGTATGGAGTGCAGCAGGGCAGAGGATAGTGCAGGGGTAGAGGGTAGCAAGAGATTGAGGTAGAAAGGGCAGTGAGGAGTGCTAAAGTCATTATCATCAGAGTTTGTGCAGTAAATCAGTTGCTGTCAAAAAGTCAATGAGAGAGTCTGGGTTAAAGGAGAGTCCATCAGGAAGAAGGGAAGGTAAAGTAAGGGAAGTAGAGCGGTGACGACATTGGAGGTAAATTCTGCGTGCACGTTGATAGAGTGCGCAGTCCAACAGAATGTGGCTAACAGACACTGGGACCTGACAATTCTCACAGAGTGGAACAGGGAGCCTCTCCATGAGATAACCGTGAGTAAGACGAGTGTGGCCGATGCGAAGACGGGAGAGAATAGTCTCCCATCCTCAACATCGATGACAAAAAGACGGCCAGAAACCTATACTCGGCTTAATAGACTGTAGTTTGTTATGGAGCAGATCAGACCAATGTTGTTGCAAATGGGTGTGAAGGTGGGAAGTAATTACAGCAAAATAGTTTGTGAAAGGAACACCTCTATATGAAACTGGGAGGTCATGTACTGCTGACCGCGCAGCAGTGTCTGCCTGTTCATTGCCCTGTACGTCAACATGACCAGGGACCCAAAGAAAAACAATATCTTTGTGTTTGCTAGAGATACGACGTAACCAAAGTTGGATACGAAGAACTAGGGGGTGAGGTGTATCATATTTTCGTATAGTCTGTAAAACACTAAGGAAGTCTCAAACGGCCACAAATGGTGACACAGACATAGACGCAATACGGGTAAGTGCTACGAGAATGTCATACAATTCAGCAGTAAAAATGCTAGGGTACGACAATAAATGCCCTCGCACGATGCTGTCTGGAAACATTGCTGCGAATCCGATGCCGTCAGAAGACTTAGAACCATTGATGTACATTGCGATGACATGAGAATGAGATCGGAAGTGGTTAAGAAAAAGCGAAAAGCCACTGTAGGCAGTAGGGCTTTCGCGCATGGCAGTGGGAAAGAACAGACACGAACCGTCGGAACTTCCCAAGGATGTAGGGAAAAGTGAAATGCTACATGAACATAGAAAGGTGTTAACTGAAGAGAAGACAAGAGCAAATGTAGGTGAAGAGAAAACGGCCGACGAACAAATAAAGAACGTCTACTAACATCAGTGACTATCCTATATATGGAAGGATTGCGGAGGTCATGAGAGCGAACATAATAGCGATGGCAATAAGCATCATGGAATATTCGCTTCCGCATAGAGGCTCTCAACCGGTGAAGAGCGAAAAGCACCGAGGCATAAACGCAATCCCTGGTGATGGATGGGATCAAGGCTAGAGAGAGCTGCAGGAGAGGCCGCTGAATATATCTGGTCGCAATAATCGAGTTTCGATCAAATTAGGGCTGAATGTAGTCGAAAAAGAGTGCTACGATCAGCCCCCAGGAAAGATGAGCTAGGGTTTTAAGGAGGTTCAGCCGGCTATGAAGTTGCCCTCAGAGAGGTAATGTGAGGTTTCCAGGATAACCTACAGTCAAACAGAAGTCCTAGAAACCTGACTATCACGTTCTGGGATACACGAGCCATATAGGTACAATGGATGATCAGAGACGACTGAAAGTCAAGTGAAAGTAATTTGGTGAGTTTTACTACTAGAAATTTTAAACCCATGAGTGGTGGCCCAATTGGAAACACGGTTGACTGCATGCTGGAGGGAAACTGCAATGAGGTGACAGTCAGCACCTGCACAAGCTATAGCAAAGTCATCGACATAGAGCGATGACCAAATATTGGATGGAAGAACAGAGGCCAGATCATTTATAGCAAGAAGAAAAAGTGTTGTGCTCAGAATACATCCCTGGGGGACACCTTCAGTGTGGACAAAGTCCAGGGAAAACATATTAACCCGGACATGGAAATGCCTTTCAGTCAAGAAGTTCATAAGGAAAAATGGTAGATTGCCTCGGAGGCCTAAGGAGTGGGCCTGGGCCAAGATATTATACCTCCAAGTTGTGTCATATGCCTTCTCAAGGTCAAAAAAGATGGCGATAACCGAGTGGTTATTGGCAAAAGCATTACGTACATACGTATCCACGCGTAGTAAAGGGTCAATGGTAGAACGGCCCTTATGAAAGCCATATTGACTAGTGGAGAGACTATTGTGTCTCTAAATACCAAATCAAAGGTCTATTTACCAGACGTTCCATCACCTTGCAAACTGCACTGGTAAGAGCAATGGGACGGTAGTGGGAGGCATCATGTCCCGTAGTACCCGGATTGTGGAAAGGGAGAACAATGGAAGATTTCCACAGCTGGGGAAGAACTCCTTGTGACCAAATAAGATTAAATAGTCGTAAGAGGACTGCAAGGGCTGACTGATGTAAATGCTGTAGCATACGAATATGAATGCCGTCTGGCCCAGCTGCCGATGATTGGCAAGCAGAGAGTGTTGCCTCCAGTTTCAAAAGTGTAAAAGGCACATTGTAAGATTCTCTGATAGAAGAAAAGTCTAAGGGCTCTAACTCTCTGGCAGACTTTGAGGAAAGAAACGAGGGGCAAAGATGGAGCCCCTGAGAAATATGGACCAGATGATTACCAATTTCGGTGGCAACGTCAAGAGGGTTTGCTATATCGACACCAGCAACCCGAAGAATAGTAGCTGGGTCGGGGGAGTATTTACCACTCAATTTCCGTAATTTTTTCCAGACTGCACTCATATAGTGCACTCATAGAGCGATCGCTCTCTTCTGCTTAAAATCAAGGAGTCTCTGTAGTTTTGTTGTTCTGGTATCTGCCCCACGCAGCACTTCAAACATACTGCCCGAGCACAAGCAGGAGACCACCAAGGCACGCACTTCTGAGAATGCTTGCCCGAGGTTTGGGATATAGAATGTGAAGCTGAGGTTAAGACTGAGGTTGAGAAGAGGTGTAAAATCTCATCAATGGAGGACGAGGAAGGAGCCTCATTAAAAGCAGTTAGACACGCGTAAAGGTCCCAATTCGCTCGGTCAAATTGCCAGCGAGGGTTAAGAGGAGGTGATGAATATGAAGAAGTAAGGATGATTGGAAAATGATCACTGTCATGCAAGTCCAGGAGGACAGACCAGGTGAAGTCTAGTACGTTGAAGAAGAGCAGACCGAGAGATCGATGCAAGAGAGAGAATGAGTCCGAGGGTCAAAATGGATGGGAGTACCCGTATTTAAAACATGGAGGCGGAGAGAAGTGAGAAAATCCTCTAACTGAATGCTGTGGGAGTCACAGTGAGACCCCCCAGAGAAAATGGTGGGCATTAAAATCGCCAAGTAACAGAAGTGGTGGCTGTAAGGAAGAAACTAGAAAGACAACATCTGGGATAGATAATGCCCGAGAAGGAGAGAGATGCAAAGAACAGATTGTATACCACTTATTCAAGTTGATACGGGCTGCAGTGTAATGCAGCGAAGTATGAACAAAGAGCTGACGGTATGGAATATCAGTGCGTATAAGAAGGGCACTTTCATTAAAGGCTCCATTGGATAACAGCGGAGTGTAATTTGGGTTCTTGTAACTAAACACCAACAGGGAAAAACTGGGAGAGCAACACCTGGAGCTCACCCTGGTTAGCTCTGAGGCCGCGGATATGCCACTGTAAATAAGCCATGATTTGTATAGAGAAAGATATAAGAAATCTGCAGGTAATGGTATCTACGGACTAGAAAAGTCCACATGAGGCGGCAGCGGAAAACGTTTAAGCAGCGAAGGAATGGGACACTGCGAAGAAAGGAAATGTGCAGACGAAGAGGGAAGAGGAGGAACAGGAGGTGGATCGGTCTCCATCAATGGTCTAGTCTCATCAATATATTCTGAGATAGCTTCAGAAGACAAGGACGTTGTATGGGAGACAATATTGGAGATGGAAGGAGGAGGGTGAGTAAAGATTGGGGAGACAATGGACTGTACCAAAGTAGGGGGAAGACGAAGGGGTAGAGGGAACTGGAGAAGAAGCTTGGGAGGGGACAGAAGAGGAAGCAACCTGGGAGGGGGCAGAAGAGGAAGAAACTTGGGAGGGGACAGGGATGGAAGGTACAGTACGAGGAGGAGGGTAAACCTCCACACTTGTAACAGCCAGTTAGAGGTGAAGAACCAAGTACAGAGACTGGAAAGGAAAAATGTGGAGGTAGAAGAAGGGAAGGAGGGGTTAAAGGAGATTTGAGCAATGGGGATTTTTTGGACTTCTGAGAAGTAGAGGGGCGATGGGGAGGAGGTGTTGTACAAGGTCTTGTAGACACCGGAACTTGTGATTAAGAAGATGAAGAAGTGAGAACAGAATGAGGTGTTGAGGTAGGGACCTCTGAGTCCAGGACAGCAAAAGAATTAGAGACAGGGGTGTGTAATTTGGGTTCTTGTAACTAAACACCAACAGGGAAAAACTGGGAGAGCAACACCTGGAGCTCACCCTGGTTAGCTCTGAGGCCGCGGATATGCCACTGTAAATAAGCCATGATTTGTATAGAGAAAGATATAAGAAATCTGCAGGTAATGGTATCTACGGACTAGAAAAGTCCACATGAGGCGGCAGCGGAAAACGTTTAAGCAGCGAAGGAATGGGACACTGCGAAGAAAGGAAATGTGCAGACGAAGAGGGAAGAGGAGGAACAGGAGGTGGATCGGTCTCCATCAATGGTCTAGTCTCATCAATATATTCTGAGATAGCTTCAGAAGACAAGGACGTTGTATGGGAGACAATATTGGAGATGGAAGGAGGAGGGTGAGTAAAGATTGGGGAGACAATGGACTGTACCAAAGTAGGGGGAAGACGAAGGGGTAGAGGAACTGGAGAAGAAGCTTGGGAGGGGACAGAAGAGGAAGCAACCTGGGAGGGGGCAGAAGAGGAAGAAACTTGGGAGGGGACAGGGATGGAAGGTACAGTACGAGGAGGAGGGTAAACCTCCACACTTGTAACAGCCAGTTAGAGGTGAAGAACCAAGTACAGAGACTGGAAAGGAAAAATGTGGAGGTAGAAGAAGGGAAGGAGGGGTTAAAGGAGATTTGAGCAATGGGGATTTTTTGGACTTCTGAGAAGTAGAGGGGCGATGGGGAGGAGGTGTTGTACAAGGTCTTGTAGACACCGGAACTTGTGATTAAGAAGATGAAGAAGTGAGAACAGAATGAGGTGTTGAGGTAGGGACCTCTGAGTCCAGGACAGCAAAAGAATTAGAGACAGGGGTGACTACAGAGGAGGCTGCAGAAATTGGGACCCCAGAGGTGGGGGCATGTTTAGTAACACGAGAATAAGAAATACGGAGAAGTCTCCCTTGGAGGCGTAGATGAGAGACTGCCATAGCATAGGGGAAACCTTCTGCCTCTTTTAGACAACGGATTTCTCGTTCATTTAAGTAAACTTGGCCTCATGACAATTAAGGCAAGAGGGAGGTAGACTACAAGACGTATTGGTATAGTCATCGGCACTACAGACTGGGCATTCGGCTATGGACCTGCAATATTTCGCTGGATGACCAAAACGCCAGCAATTTCTTCACTGTTGCGGTGTAGGGATCACCTTGCTAACATGTAAACGGGGTCACAATATATAAACAGAGGATGGAAGCTCTGCCTGCGGGCAGGGAGGACATAAGTGTCTACTTTGAGGATTGGGAGGTCTTGGAGTTCTAGCTGTTCCAGAATGTCATCGCCACATGTCTGGAAATTCTGTTGGACAATGATATAGGGCAGAATGACAGTACCACTACAATAATTGAGGGAATGATGTTTTTCAATAGTTACAGGAATAATATCGATAGTTGTAAGGAGAGAAAGATCGTGAGCTTGGTTAGCATTCTGGACAGTGATGATGCGTGTACCGCTCTTAAGAGCATGAAAAGGATATATCTCTACCAACATGGCATAGGAGCGCCTTGCCAATACTATGGTCAGAAAGATAGGCAGTAGAGGAAGTCGGTCATAAAGTAAAAAACTTAGTCCATTATATATTTTGAAACATAGTGTGGAAAGGGAGTGCATGACGGGCAGGTCGTTTCTGAGTAGAACAAGAAGGAAGCAAAGAAGTATCATCGGGTAATTGTCGTGGGCGTTTAGGTGTGGGACCGGAGTTGGTCCAACGTGGGACGGGCAGGCAATTCGAAAATTGTTGCACTGTTGTGGGAGAAGCCGGAAGCATAGTCAAAGAAGAGCAGAGGTCAGATGTATCGAAGGAGTCAGTCGAGACCCCTGTACCTGAAGCGGGTGACAAAACGGCACCAGCAGGAGGTACACGGGCATTAGAAATGTCTGAAGAGTGATCAAAAAGCTAGGCAGGGTCAGAACAGGGTGCGGTATCAGGAAGGGGCCCAGTGGGAGCAGGTTCATGGATTGGGGACTTCATGGGTAGGTCACTTCTTTCTTTTTGTTTTTTAGAAAAAAGAAAGAAAAAAAGAAAAAAAGGGAGGAACGTGGAGGAATAGCTCCTAGGAGGCAAAAAAGGGGCCATAAATTCCCCTCCGCGCCCAAGAGGACCTCAGCACCGCAAGTAGTGCAGATGGGGCATGGAACCCGTGCCATACCCTAATATTCATGCCAGTAAACCATCAATCAGGGATAGCAACCTCACATCCACCGAGCCACCTCGGTGGACAAAAGAGAGGGCGACCGGACACCCACCACCTAGGAACTAGAGTGCCTGTGGGAAGAATCCCAAAGACTGGAAATAGGAAGGGAATACGGAAGGGATGGAGATGAGGAGGAGGAAAGGGAAAAAAGGGGGGATGGGGAGGATGGGATAGGGAAGGGGGGATTGGGGGGTAATTAGGTTCGGTCTGAGGAAGGAGAAAAAAAGGTCTAATTCCTCAGACCAACTAAGTGAACTAGATACCTTAAAGTCGGTGGGACCGGACAACATCTCTCCATGGGTCCTGAGAGAGGGAGCAGAGATGCTGTGTGTGCCACTAACAACAATCTTCAACACATCTATCAAAATAGGGTGTGGAAGACAGCAAATGTAATCTCTGTCTTTTAGAAAGGAGACATGTAGATAGCATTAAAAAACAGAGCCAGTGTCATTGACATGTGCAGTATGCGAAGTCATGGACAAGCTTATCAGAGAGTGGTGGAGCACCTAGAATGGAATGAGCTTATACACAATAATCAGCACGGTTTCAGAGAAGGGAAATCCTGTGTCACAAACCAACTGGAGTTTTACGACAAGGTGACATAAGTAAGGCAGGAGAGGGGTGGGTAGACTATATTTTCTTGGACTGCAAGAAGGCTTTCGACACAGTTCTGCACAAGATATTAGTGTAAAAGGTAGAGGAGCAGGCAGGAATAATAGGAAAGGCACTGCAATTGATCAGAGAATACCTGTCAGAAAGGAAACAACGAGTGATGGTACGTGACGAGGTGTCAGAGTGTGGAATCCCCTGTGACCAGCGGGGTTCCACAAGGGTCAGTCCTACGGCCGGTGCTGTTTCTGGTATATGTGAATGACTTGACAGAAGGGATAGATTCAGAGGAGTCCCTGTGTGCAGACGACGTGAAGCTAATGCGGGGGAATTCAAGTGGATGAGGATCAGGTAGAACTACAAAGGGATCTGGACAGGCTGCAAGCCTGGTCCAACAACTGGCTCCTGGAGTTTAACCCCACCAAGTGCTAAGTAATGAAGATTTGGGAAGGTCAAAGAAGGCCGCAGACAGAGTTCAGGCTACGGGGTCAAAGACTGCAAACCTCACTCAAGGAAAAGGATCAAATAACTGCTGCAGCATATGGGCGCCTGCCAAACCAAAGAATAACGTTTCGACATCTAGTCAAGGAATCGTTCAAGACTCTGTACACCGTGTACGTCAGACCAATATTGGAGTATGCAGCACCAGTATGGAACCCACACCTGGTCAAACACGTCAAGAAATTAGAGAAAGTGCAAAAGTTTACAACAAGGCTAATCACGGAGCTAAGGGATATGTCCTACGAAGAGTGGTTAAGGGAAATCAACCTGACAACACTGGAGGACAGGAGAGATAGGGAAGACATGATAACGACATATAAAATACTGAGAGGAATTGATAAGGTGGACAGAGACAGAATGTTCCAGAGATGGGACACAGCAACAAGGGGTCACAGTTGGAAGTTGAAAGCTCAGATAAGTCACAAGGATGTTAGAAAGTATTTCTTCAGCCATAGAGTTGTCAGGAAGTGGAACAATCTGAAGAGTGATGTAGTGGAGGCAGGATCCATACATAGTTTAAAGAAGATACTATAACGCTCATGGAGCAGGGAGAGAGTGGACCTAGTAGCCACCAGCGAAGAGCTTGGGGCCAGATGCTGTGACTCGACTCCTGCAACCACAAATAGGTGAGTACAAATAGGTGAGTACACACTCATATATATTTCCATTGTGGTCCTTAAAGTATTCCTCTAACACGACCCA
The DNA here is from genome assembly GCA_009830355.1 of Cherax destructor. Lineage (NCBI taxonomy): Eukaryota > Metazoa > Arthropoda > Malacostraca > Decapoda > Parastacidae > Cherax > Cherax destructor. Next base: position 65,506 of record WNWK01006536.1, read on the forward strand.
CAACAGTCGACTGACCCTCCAGGTACATGTTTGTTGTGGATGAAGAGGGTTCAGCAGGTGGAAGATGGGTTGCCATTCACTTCACTCAGCCAGGAATGGAGCTCAGACATCTTTGGTTGCGAGCTCAAACCTCTGTTACGAGTCATTAAGAGATATTTGTTTCATACCTCATCCAGGAGTGATGTGGCATGCTAAGAGCACGATATATTTTATTCAGCGTATGTCACACACCCATGTAGGAATGCCCTCCCGACCAGTGAACCAGGTGCTAAGAGTATAACAAGCGGGGCCCCCTTGTTATGCTAGCACCTTGGTTCAATCCAGCCAATCACAAGGAAGCCCACCAAAGTTGTGAAGCGATGTTCGACACTCGTGAATCAATGTTGGCAGACTTACCTCAAGTCTGGTCGGCCACAGTTCTCACTGTGTCTCTTGCTTGTAAAACTTACTTTGTACATATCTTGTATACATTGTATCTTGTATACATTGTACATATACTTGCATGCTGTTTTGTGAGGGGAAATTTATAAGTATGTACTCGCTGCTGACTTCTGCTCGTTCCTCATTTCTAAGTTGGTTATCGTGGTACAACCAGGTGAGCAGGCCACAAGACTACACCTGTGTTCTACTATTTTTTTTATTAACACATAGGCCGTTTCCCACCAAGGCAGGGTGGCCCAACAAAGAAAAACTTTCATCATCATTCACTCCATCATTGTCTTGCCAGAGGCATGCTTACACTACAGCTACAAAACTGCAACATTAACACCCCTCCTTCAGAGTGCAGACACTGTACTTCCCATCTCCAGGACTCAAGTCCGGCCTGCCGGTTTCCCTGAAATCCTTCATAAATGTTACCTTGCCTACACTCCAACAGCACGTCAAGTCCTAAAAATCATTTGTCTCCATTCGCTCCTATTACACACTCACACATGCTTGCTGGAAGTCCAAGCCCCTCGCAAAACCTCCTTTACCCCCTCCCTCCAACCTTTTCTAGGCCGACCCCTACCCCGCCTTCCCTCCACTACAGATTTATACACTCTCGAAGTCATTCTATTTTGTTCCATCCTCTCTATATGTCCAAACCACCTTAACAACTCCTCCTCAGCCCTCTGGATAATAGTTTTGGTAATCCCACACCTCCTAATCTCCAAACTACGGATTCTCTGCATTATATTCACACCACACATTGACCTCAGACATGACATCTCCACTGCCTCCAGCCTTCTCCTTGTTGCAACATTCACAACCCATGTCTCACACCCATACAAGAGTGTTGCTATAACTATACTCTCATACATTCCTCTCTTTGTTTTCATGGATAAAGTTCTCTGTCTCCACAAGCTCCTCAGTGCACCACTCACCTTTTTCCCTCTTTAATTCTATGATTCACATCATCCTTCATATACCCATCTGCTGACACATCCACTCCCAAATATCTTAACACATTCCCCTCCTCCATACTCTATCCTTCCAATCTGATATCCAATCTTCCATTATCTATTTTTTTGTTATCCTCATCACCTTATTCTTTCCTATATTCACTTTTAATTTCCTTCTTTTACATACCCTACCAAACTCATCCACCAACCTCTACAACTTCTCTTCAGAATCTCCCAAAAGCACAGTGTCATCAGCAAAGAGCAGCTGTGACAACTCCCACTTTGTGTTAGATTCTTTATCTTTTAACCCCACACCTCTTGCCAACACCCGAGCATTCACTTCTCTTACAACTCCATCTATAAATATATTAAACAACCACGGTGACATCACACATCCCACATCCCTGTCTAAGGCCTACTTTTACTGGGAAATAATCTCCCTCTTGCCTACATATTCTAACCTGAGCCTCACTATCCTCGTAAAAACTTTTCACCGCTTTCAATAACCTACCTCCTATTCCATACATTTGCAACATCTGCCACAATGCCCCCTATCCACCCTATCATTTGCCTTTTCCAAATCCATAAATGCCACAAACACCTCTTTACCCTTATCTAAATATTGTTCACCTATATGTTTCACTGCAAACACTTGGTCTACACACCCCCTACCCTTCCTAAAGCCTCCTTGTTCATCTGCTATCCTGCTCTCCATCTTACTCCTAATTCTTTCAATAATAACTCTACCATACACTTTACCAGGTATACTCAACAGACTTATTCCCCTATCATTTTTACATTCTCTTTTTTCCCCTTTGCCTTTATACAAAGGAACTATGCATGCTCTCTGCCAATCCCTAGGTACTTTACCCTCTTCCATACATTTATTTAATAAAAACACTAACCGCTCTAAAACTATATCCCCCACCTGCCTTTAACATTTCTATCTTTAACCCATCAATCCCAGCTGCTTTACCCCATTTCATTCTACACACTGCCTCACGAACTTCCCCCACACCCACAACTGGTTCTTCTTCACTCCTATAAGATGTTATTCCTCCTTGCCCTATACACGAAATCACAGCTTCCCTATCTTCTTCAACATTATTATTATTATTATTATTAAACATTTAGCAGTTCTCAAAATATTCCCTCCATCTTCCCGATAATTCTAACTCTCCATTTTATAACTCTCCTCTCCTATTTTTAACTGACAAATCCATTCTTTCCCTAGGCTTTCTCAACTTATTAATCTCACTCCAAAACTTTTTCTTATTTTCAGAAAAATTTGTTGATAACATCTCACCCACCCTCTCATTTGCTCTCTTTTTACATTGCTTCACCACTTTCTTAACCTCTCTTTTTATCTCCATATACTCCTCCCTCCTTACATCACTTTTACTTTGTAAAACATCTCATATGCTAACTTTTTTTCCCTTACTTCTCTCTTTACATCATCATTCCACCAATCGCTCTTCTTCCCTCCCGCACCCACTTTCCTATAACCACAAACTTCTGCTGAACACTCTAACACTATATTCTTAAACTTACCCCATACCTCTTCTACCCCACTGCCTATACTCTCAATAGTAAATCTGTCCTCCAACAGTTGTTTATATCTTACCCTAACCGCCTCCTCCTTTAGTATACAAATCTTCACTTCTCTCTTACTTGCTGTTTCCATTCTCCTTGTATCCCATCTATCTTTTACTCTCACTGAAGCTACAACTAAAAAGTGATCTGATATATCTGTGGCCCCTCTATAAATATGTACATCCTGAAGTCTACCCAACAGTCTTTTATCTACCAATATGTAGTCCAACAAACTACTGTCATTACGCCCTACATCATATCTTGTATACGTATTTATCCTCTTTTTCTTAAAATATGTATTACCTATAACCAAACCCCTTTCTATACAAAGTTCAATCAAATGCTCCCCATTATCACTTACACCTGGTACCCCAAACTTACCTACCACACCCTCTCTAAACGCTTCTCCTACTTTAGCATTTAGGTCTCCTATCACAATTACTCTCTCACTTGGTTCAAAAGTTCCTACACACTCGCTTAACATCTCACAAAATCTCTCTCTCTCCTCTACACTCCTCTCTTCTCCAGGTGCATACGCATTTATTATGACCCACTTTTCACATCCGACCCTTATTTTAATACCACTAATCAAAAAGCAGGTATTCATTCTGAGAGAAACAATAGTCGTAGTGACCCTGAGCAGGTTATACTTACTAAGTGCGGGGTCGTACTCAGTCTGGTAGAGGCCGTACTCACTGGGTAGGGTCGTACTTACACTGGAAGGGTCGTACTCACCCTGAGAAGGGTCGTCTCCTAACATCATGTCGTTATATCCCTGCCACCAGCGGAAGCGTGTCTGGCGTGTGCGGGCAGCAGTGGGCAGTGGTGTGAAGAACGCCTCCTTCCTGCCCCAAGACACGTCAATACCCACTGATTATTGTGCCAACACAGCATTCATAGTCATCTGTTATTCAACTTTCCCTAAATATGCATATATTGCTCGCCTCTTGCTGTGGGTTCACTGCTATAAACGCAATGTGTTGATAATATGTGTCCGTGGTGTGATGAACAGAGGTGTTTTGCTTACCATTGATATCCAGTTACTTAATGAATGTTTGTTTTGCTTTGTAAATATAATAGAACACAGCAAAAGCTTTTTCTGAAAGGACTAGAGGTCAGAAGTAGTGTGGATGATGAAGACTGAACGTTTATCTCAGTGTATTTTCATGACAGGTTCAGACACATGGACAGAAACAACGTCCTTGAGAAGAGACTATAGTATACATGCACTTTTATTTTATTATTAACACATCGGCCATTTCTCACCTAGGTAGGTTGGTAAGACATATATAGTAGGTTGGTAAGACATATATAGTAGGTTGGTAGTCATCAACCACCCAGGGAGGTGCTACCGTCCTGCCAAGTGAGTGTAAAACGAAAGTCTGTATTTGTTTTACATGATGGTAAGATTGCTGGTGTCTTTTTTCTGTCTCATAAACATGCAAGATTTCAGGTACGTCTTGCTACTTCTACTTACACTTAGGTCACACTACACATACATGTACACGTTTATGTATACACACTCATCTGAGTTTTTTCTTTGATTTTATCTTAATAGTTCTTGTTCTTATTGCTTTTCCTTTCATATCCATGGGGAAGTGGAATAAGAATCTTTCCTCCATAAGCCATGCGTGTTGTAAAAGTCAACTAAAATGCCGGGAACAATGGGCTAGTAACCCCTTTTCCTGTATAACTTACTAAAAAGAAAAAGAAGAAAATTGTCAAAGTGGGATGTTTGAATGTGCGTGGATGTTGTGCGAATGATAAGAAAGAGATGATTGTAGATGTTATGAATAAGAAGAAGCTGGATGTCCTGGTCTTAAGTGAAACAAATCTGAAGGGGGTAGGAGAGTTTCAGTGGGGAGAAATAAATGCGATTAGGTCAGAAGTTTCAAACAGAGTTAGAGCTAAAGAAGGAGTAGCAAAAATGTTGAAGGATAAGTAATGGCAGGTAAAGAGGGAATATAAATATATCAATTCAAGGATTATGTGGAGTAAAATAAAGGTTGGATGTGAAAAGTGGGTTATAGTAAGTGTTTATGCACCTGGAGAAGAGAGAAGTGTAGAGGAGAGAGAGAGATTTTGGGAAATGTTGAGTGAGTGTGTGGGGAGTTTTGAAGCAAGTGAGAGAGTAATTGTGGTTGGGGATCTTAATGCTTAAGTGTGTAAAAATGTTGTGGAGGAGGTAGTAGGTAAATTTGGGGTGTCAGGGGTAAATGAAAATGGGGAGCCTTTAATTGAGCTATGTGTAGAAAGAGGTTTGGTAATAAGTAATACATATTTTATGAAAAAGATGATAAATAAATATACAAGGTATGATATAGCACGTAATGAAATAAATTTGTTAGATTATGTATTGGTGGATAAAAGGCTGATGGGTAGGCTTCAGGATGAACATGTTTATAGAGGGGCAACAGATATATCGGATCATTATTTAGTTGTAGCTACAGTTACAGTAAGAGATAGATGGGACATAACGAAAATGGAAACAATAAGTAAGAGAGAGGTGAAAGTGTATAAACTAAGGGAGGAGAAAGTTAGGGTGAGATATAAGCAAATTTTGGCAGAAAGGTGGGCTAGTGCAAGTATGAGTAGTGAGGGGGTTGAACAGGGTTGGGATTGTTTTAAAAATGCAGTATTAGAATGTGGGGCAGAAGTTTGTGGCTATAGGAGGGTGAGTATAGTAGGAAAGAGGAGTGAGTGGTGGGATGATGAAGTAAAGGGTGAGATAAAAGAGAAAAAGGTAGCTTATGAGAGGTTTTTATAAAACAGAAGTGTTGTAAGAATAGCAGAGTATATGGAAAGTAAAAGAAAGGTGAAGAGAGTGCAAAAGTAGAGCAGATGAAAGAGTGGGAGAGGCACTGTCAAGAAATTTTGCGGAAAATAAGAAAAAGTTTTGGAGTGAGATAAACAAGGTAAGAAAGCCTAGGGAACGAATGGATTTGTCAGTTAAAAACAGAGTAGGGGAGTTAGTAGATGGGGAGCTGGAGGTATTGGGTAGATGGCGGGAATATTTTGAGGAACTTTTAAATGTCGATGAAAAAAAGGGAGGCGGTAATTTCATGTACTGGCCAGGGAGGTACAACATCGTTTAGGAGTGAAGAAGAGCAGGATGTGAGTGTGGGGGAGGTGCGTGAGGCATTACGTAGAATGAAAGGGGGTAAAGCAGCAGGAACTGACGGAATCATGACAGAACTGTTAAAAGCAGGGGGGGATATAGTGCTGGAGTGGTTGGTATTTTTGTTTAATAAATGTATGAAAGAGGGGAAGGTACCTAAGGATTGGCAGAGAGCGTGTATAGTTCCTTTATATAAAGGGAAGGGTGACAAAAGAGATTGTAAAAATTATAGGGGAATAAGTAAAGTGTACGGTAGGGTTATTATTGAAAGAATTAGAGGTAAGACAGAGGGTAGGATCGCAGATGAGCAAGGAGGTTTTAGAGTGGGTAGGGGATGTGTAGATCAAGTGTTTACAGTGAAGCATATATGTGAACAGTATTTAGATAAAAGTAGGGAGGTTTCCATTGCATTTATAGATTTAGAAAAAACATATGATAGAGTGAATAGGGGAGCAATGTGGCAGATGTTGCAAGTGATGGAATAGGTAGTAAGTTACTGAATGAGGAAAAGATCTTTTATGAGGTTAGGGTGTGTAGGAGAGAGGGAGATAACTTCCCGGTAAAAGTAGGTCTTAGACAGGGATGTGTGATGTCACCATGGTTATTTAATTTATTTATAGATGGGGTTGTAAAAGAAGTAAATGCTAGGGTGTTGGGGGGAGGGGTGGGATTAAATTATAGGGAATCAAGTACAAAATGGGAGTTGACACAGTTACTTTTTGCTGATGATACTGTGCTTACAGGAGATTCTAAAGAAAAGTTGCAAAGTTAATGGACGAGTTTGGGAGAGTGTGTAAAGGTAGAAAGTTGAAAGTGAACAAAGATAAGAGTAAGGTGATGCGGGTATCAAACGATTTAGATAAAGGAAAATTGGATATCACATTGGAGAGAGGGATTATGGAAGAAATAAATGTTTTCAGATATTTGGGAGTTGACTTGTCAGCGGATGGGTTAATGAAGGATGAAGTTAACCATAGAATTTATGAAGGAAAAAAGGTGAGTGGTGCGTTGAGGTATCTGTGGAGACAAAAAACGTTATCCATGGAGGCAAAGAAGAGAATGTACGAAAGTATAGTGGTACCAACACTCTTATATGGGTGTGAAGCATGGGTTGCAAATGCTGCAGCGAGGAGGAGGCTGGAGGCAGTGGAGATGTCCTGTCTAAGGGCAATGTGTGGTGTAAATATTATGCAGAAATTCGGAGTGTAGAAATTAGAAGGTGTGGAGTTACTAAAAGTATTTGTCAGAGGGCTGAAGAGGGGTTGTTGAGGTGGTTTGGTCATTTAGAGAGAATTGATCAAAGTAGAATGACTTGGAGAGCGTATAAATCTGTAGGGGAAGGAAGGTGGGGTAGGGGTCGTCCTTGAAAAGGTTGGAGGGAGGGGGTAAAGGAGGTTTTGTGGGCGAGGGGCTTGGACTTCCAGAAAGCGTGTGTGAGCGTGTTAGCTAGGAGTGAATGGAGACGAATAGTTTTTGGGACCTGACGAGCTGTTGGAGTGTGAGCAGGGTAATATTTAGTGAAGGGATTCAGGGAAACCGGTTATTGAATTAGCCGGACTTGAGTCCTGGAAATGGAAAGTACAATCCCTGCACTTTAAAGGAGGGGTCTGGAATAGTGACAGTTTAGAGGGACTATTCTAAACTGTAGTATCTGAGTGCCTCTGCAAAGACAGTGATTATGTATGAGTGAGGTGAAAGTGTTGAGTGATGATGAAAGTATTTTCTTTTTTGGGATTTTCTTTCTTTTTGGGTCACCCTGCCTCGGTGGGAGACAGCCGACTTGTTGATATATATATATATATATATATATATATATATATATATATATATATATATATATATATATATATATATATATATATATATATATATATATGTGTGTGTGTGTCGTGCCGATTAGGTAAAACTTGCGATTTTGGCTTAAATAGCAACGCTCACCTTGCCATATAAGACAAGTGAAAATTTGTGTATGCAATAATTTCGCAAAAATCATTCTGAACCTAACGAAAAAAATATATTTCATTGTGTTTGTTTATTATTAAATTATTGTAAACGTATATAAAATATATTTAGTTGGGTTAGGCTAAATTAAATTGCAATTGTTATAATAAGGTTAGGTAGGTTTTCAAAGTTTATCTTGGTTCAAAATTATAAATTTTTACATTAAGATAAATGAAAAAAATATATCTTCAAACGTATAAGAGAAAATTTTAGAAAGGACTTAATTTTAAATGAGTTCTTGCTAATTGACCAGTTTTACCTAATCGGCACGACATATATATATATATACATGTATATATATATATATATATATATATATATATATATATATATACTCAGTGCATATAGACTGAGATATGTATCTTTTCAGTGTATATACACTGAGAGATACAAACTTTTCAGTGTATATAAACTGAAAGTTTATTTTAATCCCTAATAAAGTGTACAAGACTGGTTATGAACAGGTGACACAACCATAATGACCACCATGTGGTCGATAGGTTTTAAACCCAACTATCAAACCAAAACAGTCACCTTCGTCATGATCAATCAAGATGATCAATTCATCTGTTGATCAACATCATAAGAGCATGGAGTTGATGAAGAGATGAGTGTGTTGAGTTGATGAAGAGTTAAGTGTGTTGAGTTGATGAAGAGATGATTGTGTTGAGTTGATGAAGAGATGAGTGTGTTGAGTTAATGAAGAGATGAGTATGTTGAGTTGATGAAGAGATGAGTATGTTGAGTTGATGAAGAGATGAGTGTGTTGAGTTAATGAAGAGTTAAGTGTGTTGAGTTGATGAAGAGATGATTGTGTTGAGTTGATGAAGAGATGAGTGTGTTGAGTTGATGAAGAGATGAGTATGTTGAGTTGATGAAGAGATGAGTATGTTGAGTTGATGAAGAGATGAGTGTGTTGAGTTGATGAAGAGATGAGTATGTTGAATTGATGAAGATATGAGTATGTTGAGTTGATGAAGAGATGAGTGTGTTGAGTTGATGAAGAGATGAGTATGTTGAGTTGATGAAGAGATGAGTATGTTGAGTTGATGAAGAGATGAGTGTGTTGAGTTGATGAAGAGTTAAGTGTGTTGAGTTGATGAAGAGATGAGTGTGTTAAGTTGATGAAGAGATGAGTGTGTTGAGTTGATGAAGAGATGAGTGTGTTGAGTTGATGAAGAGATGAGTGTGTTGAGTTGATGAAGAGATGAGTGTGTTGAGTTGATGAAGAGATGAGTGTGTTGAGTTGATGAAGAGTTAAGTGTGTTGAGTTGATGAAGAGATGAGTGTGTTGAGTTGATGAAGAGATGAGTGTGTTGAGTTGATGAAGAGATGAGTGTGTTGAGTTGATGAAATGATGAGTGTGTTGAGTTGATGAAGAGATGAGTATGTTGAGTTGATGAAGAGATGAGTGTGTTGAGTTGATGAAGAGATGAGTGTGTTGAGTTGATGAAGAGATGAGTGTGTTGAGTTGATGAAGAGATGAGTATGTTGAGTTGATGAAGAGGTGAGTGTGTTGAGTTGATGAAGAGGTGAGTATGTTGAGTTGATGAAGAGGTGAGTGTGTTGAGTTGATGAAGAGATGAGTGTGTTGAGTTGATGAAGAGGTGAGTGTGTTGAGTTGATGAAGAGGTGAGTGTGTTGAGTTGATGAAGAGATGAGTATGTTGAGTTGATGAAGAGATGAGTGTGTTGAGTTGATGAAGAGATGAGTATGTTGAGTTGATGAAGAGATGAGTGTGTTGAGTTGATGAAGATATGAGTGTGTTGAGTTGATGAAGAGATGAGTGTGTTGAGTTGATGAAGAGATGAGTGTGTTGAGTTGATGAAGAGATGAGTGTGTTGAGTTGATGAAGAGATGAGTATGTTGAGTTGATGAAGAGATGAGTGTGTTGAGTTGATGAAGAGATGAGTGTGTTGAGTTGATGAAGAGATGAGTGTGTTGAGTTGATGAAGAGATGAGTGTGTTGAGTTGATGAAGAGATGAGTGTGTTGAGTTGATGAAGAGATGAGTGTGTTGAGTTGATGAAGAGGTGAGTGTGTTGAGTTGATGAAGAGGTGAGTGTGTTGAGTTGATGAAGAGATGAGTGTGTTGAGTGGAAAGTAGAGTAACTTGCCTGGTGGTTGTGTGTGCGGGCTCGAACTGTTGTAACAACTTCCAGGTCTGAGCGTTGTCGGTAGAGAACTCCAGAACGACGTTGTCTCTTGGCACCTGACCCAGCTGGCACCTGCCACGACCCTCCAGTGATCCTATCTGCAGGTTGAACACCAGGTACCTGCAACACAAGGCATGGTGAACACCTGGTACCTGCAACACAAGTATGGTGAACACCAGGTACCTGCAACACAAGTATGGTGAACACCAGGTACCTGCAACACAAGGCATTCTGAGCAACACCAGGTACCTGCAACACAAGGCATTCTGAACACCAGGTACCTGCAACACAAGGCATGGTGAACACCTGGTACCTGCAACACAAGTATGGTGAACACCAGGTACCTGCAACACAAGTATGGTGAACACCAGGTACCTGCAACACAAGGCATTCTGAACACCAGGTACCTGCAACACAGGAAGTGGACTACACCAGGTACCTGCAACACGGGTAGTGGACTACACCAGGTACCTGCAACACAGGTAGTGGACTACACCAGGCACATGAAACACCGGTAGTGAGCAATACCAGGTACCTGTAACACCGGTAGTGAGCAATACCAGGTTCCTGCAACACAGGTAGTGAGCAATAACAGGTACCTGCAACACCGGTAGTGAGACAATACCAGGTACGCGCAACATAGGTTGTCAGCAATACTAGGTACCTGCAACACAGGTAGTGAGCAGTACCAGGTGCCCGCAACACAGGTTGTCAGCAACACCAGGTACCTGCAAAACAGGTAACCAGCAACACCAGGTATCTGCAACACACGTATATTGTATTTTCTGAGAGAGTGAGAGAGAGAGAGAGAGAGAGAGAGAGAAGAGAGAGAGAGAGAGAGAGAGAGAGAGAGAGAGAGAGAGAGAGAGAAGCTGAAAGATTAGTGTTTGAGGCCGGGATGGAAAGTGTTCCCTTTTTATAAGCTTTGTTGATGTTAGTTCCTGAAGTTAGTGAACCACTTCACCTGCTGTGTCCTTCAGGATGTTAGTTCCTGAAGTTAGTGAACCACTTCACCTGCTGTGTCCTTCAGGATGTTAGTTCCTGAAGTTAGTGAAGCACTTTACCTGCTGTGTCCTTCAGGATGTTAGTTCCTGAAGTTAGTGAACCACTTTACCTGCTGTGTTCTTCAGGATGTTAGTTCCTGAAGTTAGTGAAGCACTTTACCTGCTGTGTCCTTCAGGATGTTAGTTCCTGAAGTTAGTGAAGCACTTTACCTGCTGTGTCCTTCAGGATGTTAGTTCCTGAAGTTAGTGAACCACTTTACCTGCTGTGTTCTTCAGGATGTTAGTTCCTGAAGTTAGTGAAGCACTTTACCTGCTGTGTCCTTCAGGATGTTAGTTCCTGAAGTTAGTGAAGCACTTTACCTGCTGTGTCCTTCAGGATGTTAGTTCCTGAAGTTAGTGAACCACTTTACCTGCTGTGTTCTTCAGGATGTTAGTTCCTGAAGTTAGTGAAGCACTTTACCTGCTGTGTCCTTCAGGATGTTAGTTCCTGAAGTTAGTGAAGCACTTTACCTGCTGTGTCCTTCATGTTGAGCTATTGTTCAGTGCTTTTTTTAACAAAGTTAAAATGTGACAGGCTAAGAGCCTGTCACATTGTATGTTGTGTGCACACAGATAAAAGTTAAAATTAAAGGTTATTATTTTTTCTAGGAGGATAAAGCACAATAACTATGGCTGGAACAACTCACAATGTACAGATAAAACTTGATATATGGTTTCCCTTGGTTGTGGATCACTCGCCACTTGTAAACACAATTATTACACAATGTAATTATAGTGTTTACAAGTCGCTAGTGTTCCAGCCATAGTTATTGTGGTTTATCATCCTCGAAGAAATAATAAACTTTAATTTTAACTTTTATCAATAAAAATAAGAGTGAGAAAATAGTTGTGTATACAAAGAATGTTTTATTTATGAAGATTCAGTTGTCTCCCACAGACTCAGGGTGACTTAAACAGAGGAAACGCATTCACCATCTTTTATTAATTGTTGTCTTGCCAGAAGTGTGTTGACATTACCGTTCAGATGGCCCTCTGACCTGCAACATACCTTCCCCTTCCTTCAGAGTGCAGGCACTGAACTCCCGCCTCCAGCACCGTTCAGATGGCCCTCTGAACTGCAACATACCTTCCCCTTCCTTCAGAGTGCAGGCACTGAACTCCCGCCTCCAGCACTCAGGTCCGGCTTATCATTTTCCTGCACATCTTTATAAATGTTACCTTGGTCACACTCCACAACAGTCAGGTCACAAAAGCCACTTGTTTCCACTTGGTTCTAACACGCTCACTGGATGTCCAAGCTCCTAGCACTCACAACTTCTTTAACCCTTATCTCCAACCCTTCCTTTCCTTCACTCCCGATTTGTACACTCTCTTTCTTATCTTCTTTTACTTCATCCATCTTCCTTAAATACATCTCCACTAACTCCAGATGGTACCACTATACTCTGGTACATTTCCTCTCTCCACAGATGACACAATACACCACCCATCATTTTCCTTTCTCTTCTATGGGTCATCCAGCCTTACACAAACACACGCGCCAACACGTCCGTTCCCAAATACCTGAACACATCCACTTCCTCCATACTTCCTCCCTCCATCATAATATCCACTCTTTCACCGTCACGAGTTTGTTACATCACCTTGCAAACAAGTCACGCTGGAAACCCGTCAAAGGTAAATCAATGGTTCCTATTTCCTATGTTCACTTTTACTTTCTTGTTTTGACATACTCTACAAATTCCTCCACCAACCTTTGCAATTTATCTTAGAAGTCTCCCAAGAGATGTGATCCATCGAGCAAGAGTAACTGTCACAACTCACACTCTGTATCTAACCTAATTCACTATCTTTCAATCCCACATCTCTCCTCAACACCTTAGCATTAACTTCTTACATACTCATCTATAAATGTATTAGACAACCAAAATAATCTCCCTCTCTCCTACATTAACCTGAGTCTCACTATTCTCATCAAAATTCTTTCCTATTTTCAGGAACCTACGACTGGTTCCATACACTTGCAACATCTGCAACATTGCTCTCCTATCCACCCTATCATATGCCTTTTCTGATTCCATAAATGCATCAAAAAGTTCCTTACGTTTATAAAAGTATTGTTCACTTACATACGTCATTGTAAACACGTATCCATAACAATAATTATATGAAATTGCATCAACATGAAAATCATCAAAAAATAATATTAATCTTACCAGCAACATAATACTGTAACTGAAACTTACAACATAAACTTACAACAGAGACTTACAACAGAAACTTACAACAGAAACTTACAACAGAGATGTTCTCATGTTGCCGTGGATGGCAGCAAAAATATCAACTATACATGCAACATTCAGATTATTGACTCTTCTTGTCAAGTTTTACTCAGTGGTAGGCAGGAAAATCTACCTTCTACCTTGACAAATTCACACTGAGGAATACCACCTTATAAATATCTGCGCAACACTACGTGATTTGAGTAGAGTAACAAAGTGAGCAACACTACGTTTAGCCCTACACCCTACCTGAGTCACACACAACAACAGCAACGCAAGGGATGGCCCTACACGCACTACAGCAACGCTAGGGCTGGCCCTACACGCACTACAGGAACGCTAGGGCTGGCCCTACACGCACTACAGCAACGCTAGGGCTGGCCCTACACGCACTACAGCAACGCTAGGGCTGGCCCTACACACACTATAGGAACGTTAGGGCTGGCAATACACGCACTACAGCAACGCTAGGGCTGGCCCTACACGCACTACAGCAACACTAGGGCTGGCCCTACACGCACTACAGCAACGCTAGGGATGGCCCTACACGCACTATAGGAACGCTAGGGCTGGCAATACACGCACTACAGCAACGCTAGGGATGGCCCTACACGCACTACAGCAACACTAGGGCTGGCCCTACACGCACTACAGCAACGCTAGGGATGGCCCTACACGCACTATAGCAACGCTAGGGATGGCCCTACACGCACTATAGCAACGCTAGGGATGGCCCTACACGCACTATAGCAACGCTAGAGCTGGCCCTACATGCACTACAGCAACGCTTGGGCTGGCCCTACACGCACTATAGCAACGCTAGGGATGGCCCTACACGCACTACAAGTCACAGAGAGGTGCAACAAACTACAGTACAACAAACTACCGTAGAGCTAATTACCATGCAATAAATTACTATACAATAAACTGCCCTATAATAACTACTTTATAATAAATTATGCTACTATAATTGGTATGTATGAAGGAGGCAGGAGAGTTTACTTCATGTATCTGGTGTCTATGGGAGCGGTGGTGGCGAAACGTGGCCCATCAGCAGAGAAGAGCAGGACATTACCAGTGTGGTGGGGGCCACAACCCAAGGACACTGATCCTCCCTCAACACGATCCCACATGGACGACACCTCGCTGTTGTCGAAGCTGTCGTCCATCCACTCCTGGTTCCTCGACGGCAACTTGCCGCAGTATGTTCCTGGAAAACAAACAAACGTATATAGGAAGGCCCCGCTTATACAGCAGGTTAGGTTCCAGGCTACTGTAGGGCCCCGCTTATACAGCAGGGTAGGTTCCGGGCTACTGTAGGGCCCCGCTTATACAGCAGGTTAGGTTCCGGGCTACTGTAGGGCCCCGCTTATACAGCAGGTTAGGTTCCGGGCTACTGTAGGGCCCCGCTTATACAGCAGGTTAGGTTCCGGGCTACTATAGGGCCCCACTTATACAGCAGGGTAGGTTCCGGGCTATTGTAGGGCCCCGCTTATACAGCAGGTTAGGTTCCGGGCTACTATAGGGCCCCACTTATACAGCAGGTTAGGTTCCAGGCTACTGTAGGGCCCCGCTTATACAGCAGGTTAGGTTCCAGGCTACTGTAGGGCCCCGCTTATACAGCAGGGTAGGTTCCGGGCTACATTAGGGCCCCGCTTATACAGCAGGTTAGGTTCCGGGCTACTGTAGGGCCCCGCTTATACAGCAGGTTAGGTTCCGGGCTACTGTAGGACCCCGCTTATACAGCAGGTTAGGTTCCGGGCTACTGTAGGACCCCGCTTATACAGCAGGTTAGGTTCCGGGCTACTATAGGGCCCCGCTTATACAGCAGGGTAGGTTCCGGGCTATTGTAGGGCCCTGCTTATACAGCAGGTTAGGTTCCGGGCTTCTGCTGTAAAGCAAAAATCGCTGTAAAGTGAAGCATATCCATTGTTCAGTTTTAAATGCATATAAAAGCCTGATAACATATTCACACTATCCTATATTAAATGAGCAACAGAGCTAGGCCTAAACAATGCATATACAGTACACATATTACTTACCTTAAAATATTTTCAACTTTAGCTTAGAGTATAATTAAAAACAGCTGTATTAGCGAAACACTGTAAGGTTAAGCGCTGTAAAGCGGGGCTTCTCTGTAAATATAGTTGGGAGAGTTGTCACCTGCTGTGAGTGAGGTGTCACCTGCTGTGAGTGAGGTGTCACCTGCTGTGAATGAGGTGTCACCTGCTGTGAGTGAGGTGTCACCTACTCTGAGTGAGGTGTCACCTGCTGTGAGTGAGGTGTCACCTGCTCTGAGTGAAGTGTCACCTGCTCGAGACACCACGAGGAGCAGTTCAGTGGGACATGCACTCTCCTGGCACAGATATATTAGTGCTGGCACTGAGCAAGTAGACGTGTCTAGTACTGCCAAAAAGACGCAGTCTTTATTACTAGAAGTGGAGGTAAGTTGGGCAGGCTAAAAGCAAAAGCCGTCACTGTATTACATGCAGTATCTGGAGTTGATTTAACCGGATCTTTTAACAATAAATGGAAGTTAAGTTTCTGGGAGTCCTTCATGTCCCCTGAAGACAACATCTCCGAGCTTTAACCAGTGTTGGCAAAACAAATCAAACATCTGAGGACACGATGCTTGCTACTGACACATTCATTTGTAAGGTGCACATCGCAAGCACACACATTAACACTACTGAAGAACCTAGCAGGTGGTAGGTGAAAATCTTCCTCCCACAAGGTCGTCGCTAACACCTTCAAGCCAAGGAAGGGT
This sequence comes from Cherax destructor, assembly GCA_009830355.1. Taxonomy (NCBI): domain Eukaryota; kingdom Metazoa; phylum Arthropoda; class Malacostraca; order Decapoda; family Parastacidae; genus Cherax; species Cherax destructor. Next base: position 81,808 of record WNWK01006536.1, read on the forward strand.
ATTAATGTGATGAACCACATTCCACCTTACCAGGTGCACTCTGGTGGCAGAGTGAAACATAACAGTTCAGTGCCTGTTACTTGAGCTCCTTGAAAGGAACTGTATCAAAACAAAACGTAGCAATACTTGTAAGTTACCGCCAGTTGACTCCCGTGTACAGACAGTTGACTCCCGTGTACAGACAGTTGACTCCCGTGTACAGACAGTTGACTCCCGTGTACAGACAGTTGACTCCCGTGTACAGACAGTTGACTCCCGTGTACAGACAGTTGACTCCCATGTACAGACAGTTGACTCCCGTGTACAGACAGTTGACTCCCGTGTACAGACAGTTGACTCCCGTGTACAGACAGTTGACTCCCATGTACAGACAGTTGACTCCCGTGTACAGACAGTTGACTCCCGTGTACAGACAGTTGACTCCCGTGTACAGACAGTTGACTCCCATGTACAGACAGTTGACTCCCGTGTACAGTCAGTTGACTCCCATGTACAGACAGTTGACTCCCGTGTACAGACAGTTGACTCCCGTGTACAGACAGTTGACTCCCGTGTACAGACAGTTGACTCCCGTGTACAGACAGTTGACTCCCATGTACAGACAGTTGACTCCCGTGTACAGACAGTTGACTCCCGTGTACAGACAGTTGACTCCCGTGTACAGACAGTTGACTCCCGTGTACAGACAGTTGACTCCCATGTACAGACAGTTGACTCCCGTGTACAGACAGTTGACTCCCGTGTACAGACAGTTGACTCCCGTGTACAGACAGTTGACTCCCATGTACAGACAGTTGACTCCGTGTACAGTCAGTTGACTCCCATGTACAGACAGTTGACTCCCGTGTACAGACAGTTGACTCCCGTGTACAGACAGTTGACTCCCGTGTACAGACAGTTGACTGTGTACAGACAGTTGACTCCGTGTACAGACAGTTGACTCCCGTGTACAGACAGTTGACTCCCGTGTACAGACAGTTGACTCCCGTGTACGACGTGACCCACAGACAGTTGACTCCCGTGTACAGACAGTTGACTCCCGTGTACAGACAGTTGACTCCCGTGTACAGACAGTTGACTCCCGTGTACAGACAGTTGACTCCCGTGTACAGACAGTTGACTCCCGTGTACAGACAGTTGACTCCCGTGTACAGACAGTTTATTCCCGTGTACAGACAGTTGACTCCCGTGTACAGACAGTTAACTCCCGTGTACAGACAGGTGATGAAGACTTATGTTAAAATATAACTTAAAGTTGTAAGATATGTCATGAAGCTAGTAAAATGAGATAAGTTGATGAAGGTGATCCTGAGGTGACAGTGATGAAGGTGATCCTTGAGAGTGAGAGTGATGAAGGTGATCCCCTGAGAGTGACAGTGATGAAGGTGATCCCTTGAGAGTGAGAGTGATGATGGTGATCCCTTGAGGGTGAGAGTGATGAAGGTGATCCCTTGAGAGTGAGAGTGATGAAGGTGATCCCTTGAGAGTGAGAGTGATGAAGGTGATCCCTTGAGAGTGAGAGTGATGAAGGTGATCCCTTGAGGGTGAGAGTGATGAAGGTGATCCCTTGAGAGTGAGAGTGATGAAGGTGATCCCTTGAGGGTGAGAGTGATGAAGGTGATCCCTTGAGGGTGAGAGTGATGAAGGTGATCCCTTGAGAGTGAGAGTGATGAAGGTGATCCCTTGAGAGTGATAGTGATGTAGGTGATCCCTTGAGAGTGAGAGTGATGAAGGTGATCCCTTGAGAGTGAGAGTGATGAAGGTGATCCCTTGAGAGTGAGAGTGATGAAGGTGATCCCTTGAGAGTGACAGTGATGAAGGTGATCCCTTGAGAGTGAGAGTGATGAAGGTGATCCCTTGAGAGTGAAGTGATGAAGGTGATCCCTTGAGGTGACAGTGATGAAGGTGATCCCTTGAGAGTGACAGTGATGAAGGTGATCCCTTGAGGTGAGTGATGGTGATCCTTGAGGTGACAGTGATGAAGGTGATCCCTTGAGGTGAAGTGATGAAGGTGATCCCTTGAGAGTGAGAGTGATGAAGGTGATCCCTTGAGAGTGAAGTGATGAAGGTGATCCCTTGAGAGTGAGTGATGAAGGTGATCCCTTGAGAGTGAGTGATGAAGGTGATCCTTGAGTGAGTGATGTGATCTGAGTGAATGAAGGTGATCCCTTGAGAGTGAAGTGATGAAGGTGATCCCTTGAGAGTGACAGTGATGAAGGTGATCCCTTGAGGTGAAGTGATGAAGGTGATCCCTTGAGAGTGACAGTGATGAAGGTGATCCCTTGAGGTGAGAGTGATGAAGGTGATCCCTTGAGAGTGACAGTGATGAAGGTGATCCCTTGAGAGTGAGAGTGATGAAGGTGATCCCTTGAGAGTGACAGTGATGAAGGTGATCCCTTGAGAGTGAGAGTGATGAAGGTGATCCCTTGAGAGTGACAGTGATGAAGGTGATCCCTTGAGAGTGACAGTGATGAAGGTGATCCCTTGAGGGTGAGAGTGATGAAGGTGATCCCTTGAGAGTGACAGTGATGAAGGTGATCCCTTGCGTCACTCTCATGTATAATGTGTGGAAATGAAAGAACAGTTTTTGTATTGTTTGCTTAAAACTGTAATAATCTAAAAAAACAATTCATTAGACGTAGATGGTCATTGTTTCTCAAACATTAAAACTTAACTTTCAGATAATAAAAAAACCGCTTTATGCTGTAAAATTGGTAAGAAAAAGTATAAGATTTTTTTTTGTCAATATTCCAGGAAAAAACCTATTAAGGGACAGTAAAGTTTAATGACTGAAAAGGGCAGAAAAAAATCCTAAAATGCATTAAAGAGTAAGAACTTGCTTATTGTTACACTAGTAAAAAATGAAATGTCACTAAATTTAAATGTCACTATATAAAAAAAATGAAATTGGATGAAAAGTAACCAAGATATAAGGAACGGAATGAATATGGCAGCCATTTTGACACGACGCCATTTTGAAATTGGTACAAAAGCACACACACACACACACACACATACACACACACACAGGAGCTGAGTCTCGACCCCTGCAACCACAATTAGGTGAGTACAATTAGGTGAGTACACACACACACACACACACACACACACACACAGTAACTGGCTCCTTGAATTTAACCCTGCCAAATGTAAAGTCATGAATATCGGGGAAGGGCAAAGAAGACCGCAGACAGAGTATAGTCTAGGTGGCCAAAGACTGCAAACCTCACTCAAAGAAAAAGATCTTGGGGTGAGTATAATACCGAGCACATCTCCTGAGGCACACATCAATCAGATAACTGCTGCAGCATACGGGCGGCTGGCAAACCTAAGAATAGCATTCCAATACCTCACTAAGGAATCATTCAAGACTCTGTATACCATATACGTCAGACCCATACTGGAGTATGCAGCACCAGTTTGAAACCCACACCTGGTCAAGCACGTCAAGAAATTAGAGAAAGTGCAAAGGTTTGCAACAAGACTAGTCCCAGAGCTAAGGGGATTGTCCTACGAAGAAAGGTTAAGGGAAATCGGCCTGACGACACTAGAGGACAGGAGGGTTAGGGGAGACATGATAACGACATATAAAATACTGCGAGGAATAGATAAGGTGGACAGACAAGATGTTCCAGAGAGGGGACACAGAAACAAGGGGTCACAATTGGAAGTTGAAGACTCCTATGAGTCAAAGGGATGTTAGGAAGTATTTCTTCAGTCATAGAGTTGTCAGGAAGTGGAATAGCTTGGAAAGCGACATAGTGGAGGCAGGAACCATACATAGTTTTAAGACTAGGTTTGATAAAGCTCATGGAGCAGGGAGAGAGAGGACCTAGTAGCAATCAGTGAAGAGGCGGGGCCAGGAGCTATGACTCGACCCTGCAACCACAAATAGGTGAGTACACACACACACACACACACACACACACACACACACACACACACATATATATATATATATATATATATATATATATATATATATATATATATATATATATATATATATATATATGTAACATAAATCCCTTACTTTCTTCTCTAAGAAGAATATAGGACATAATTTTTTAACCTCATTCTGTGTGTCAGTGGACTATTATTATCTCCTTCAGATGTTTCAGTCCTTGTAATTACTCTCTGTCTTGTGTTATTTGGGTACTCTGTGACCCACTGGAACACTCTGTCTTGTGTTATTTGGGTACTCTGTGACCCACTGGAACACTCTGCCTTTTAACTTTGCTTGTTCTAATTTAAAGACTAATCTGTGTTGTGGTAATGTATCGACCACTTTTCTACAGTTTAACAAAATGCATTATACCCTACCAAGTCTTCATTGTTGTTACTCTCACTACGTCGTAGGATTCCAGCAAATTTGAAAAGCAGGATTTTCCATCCATAAGTCTATGCTGGTTTTCTATAAAGAATCTTCTTGTCAAATGTCCCAGTATCCTTTTCCTTACTAACGTCTCCAAAACTTTTCACAGTTTGCAAGTTAGAGATAATGACCCGCAATTCAGGGCCTCTTGTCTGTCTCCTTTTTTTTTTTTTTTTGTTATATGGGAACCACGTTAACCATTTTCCATTTTTTTGACAGCTGTCCTGATTGGGGAGACTGGTTGAATACCTCTGCTATAGTCACAAAAGGTATTTTTTCCCCTCCCCTTAGCACCCATGATGATATATTATTTGGCCAAATTGCTTTTTGTAGTAGTGTCATCGCTTCTTGTGTTGTTGTGCTGATGTTCATCAGTTGCTGTTGGACTGTTTTGACCAGAGTACCTCCCTCTAGGTCTCCACTCTGCTTAAAAACTTTTGCTATACACTTCACATACTTCTCTCATTCTCTGCTATCATCATTTCTCCTTCCTCAGCCTTATTACTTATTTCTTCACTGTCGTCTTTTTTCTTATGTGACTGGAGTAACTTTGGTTCTATTTTGCTCTCTGATGTTATATCATTTTCTAATTGTCTTTGAGCCGCCCTTCTTGTTCTTGCATGTTTGTTTATATCTCTCCTCTTTGCTTCTCGGTTTTCTGCATTTTGATTTGTTCTGTATTTTTAACAATCTGTATTGTTTCTCCCTTTGGCATCTTTCTATTTTTTTTATTAACCCTGGGCTCTCTGTTTTTCCTTTCTTTCTTCATGCTTGGTGTGAATCTCTTGTTTGACTCTATTATCTTGAACATTTCTTGTACAGTTCTGCCTTCCACCTCCCTTTCCCAATTAACTTCACTCAGAAAACTTCTCATACCATCATATTCCTCTTTTCTGTAGTCCTTCCCTTTGATACTTGCTCCTTCCCTTTCCTTCTTCATTCCCCTTTTCATACAGGTGCTCAAAGCTTAGTACCACATTAATACTGACTCCTATTGGTTCCTCATAATTAATTTCTGTTATGTTAAATCCATCTTGTGGAAAACCAAATCAAATCTCACTGGTTATTCTCATTCCCTCACTCTTGTTCTTCATAACTGCTTCCATAACTTTCACTCTTCATGTTTCTGGTCTTCCAGGGTGAGGGGCTCCAGTTTTCCAGTCAGTTTCTTGTAGTTGAAGTCTATTAGTACCAGCAGTTCAGCTTTATTTTATTTGCCCAGTTATTTTGATGATGTTCTTCCTTCGTCTTCTATTGCTTAATGATGAGTTGTTTCACTGCCACCATTACTTTTGTCTCTCTGAACACTACAGTACCTGGTATATAGGCCTTGAACTCTCCTGTTTCCAGGTTTCCTAGTTCTTATTTCCAGTGATTTATGACCATCAGTGCTACTTCTCCTATACTTGCTCTTTCCCTTCTTACTATTTGGTATCCCTCTGGGAATACTGCATTTCTAATCCTAAGAGTTTAATCCCTATTATAGCTGCTATATCAGTCTCTGTAGAGTGTTAAGATATATCCTATATTCCTTCCATGTTACTCCACCTCTTCCACAGTATGTACTCTGTTTCCTGTTCTATTCCGTTCTATTCCTCTGTTGCCTCCTTCTTTCCCACTTTTTGCCTTTGCCCCATGTTCCTCTTCTGCCTGATCTTCCTTGACGTATACTGTGTAAAAATTAAGGGATTCTCTCAGATTTTCTTTTCTTTTCATTACAGGGATATTCGAGTGTGAGTTGCTAAACACAGTTCATAACAGTGTTTACCTTCCCTCTGTACTTGACCCAACACATGAAAAGAATAAAGATTTCGTTTGTTTCTCTTGTTGCTTCCAGTTCTTTTACCAGTTTTCGTTTTTTTTGGTCGACTTTCTTCCTTTATATTTTTCACTTAGTTTAACTTCCTTTATTTAGGTCAAACACCATGATAGCTCACCATGATAGCTCACCATGATAGCTCCCCATGATAGCTCCCCATGATAGCTCACCATGATAGCTCACCATGATAGCTCACCATGATAGCTCCCCATGATAGCTCTCCATACCTTTGGCTCCTTAGTGTTATTGTCTGTTTCTACTGACTACCTCCTGACCTTCTGTCACCTACTGTGTTTTCTTGTTTTATGTCCTTTAGTTTCTTCACATTACCTCCATCTAATACACTTTTGTGTGCATGTACGTGTGTGTGTGTGTGTGTGTGTGTGTGCGCACTTACTCACCTATATGTGGTGGCAGGGGTCGAGTCTCAGCTCTTTGCTGGTTGCTACAAGGTTCACTTTCTGCAGGTGTGTGGATGTGTCACAAAGGAAACATATCATGTCTTAACATAGCAGCTGTAACATGTAAGACGTACCATTGTAACCTTTGTCACACTTGCAGAGACCAGCGGCGGTACAGAGGCCGTGACCATGACAGGCATAGGGACAAGGTGGACCTATGTAGAGGCCTCGCAGGGCAAACTCTCCTGTAGCAGTCTCACCAGGGTTGTCCTGCACCCACCTGACCTGCACTGACCTGCAATATGCAAAAAAAACATTATCATTACTGGCAGTGACCCTTCAGTGGAAGAGCTCTTGATCCAAGGAAATATAACTTTCTTTCCCCTTCCTTGGATCAAGTCTGATTGCCTTCAGTTTATTGAACACTGTATAACCCCTCCTGGTTTAACGCTTCCCTGATATAATAATATTCAAAATGAGGATCTTCAACGACCTCATCAACAGTGTGAAGACTGACTCATCAACAGTGTGAAGACTGACTCATCAACAGTGTGAAGACTCACTCATTAACAGTGTAAAGACTCACTCATCAACAGTGTGAAGATTCACTCATCAACAGTATGAAGGACTCACTCATCAACAGTGTGAAGACTCACTCATCAACAGTGTAAAGACTCACTCATCAACAGTGTGAAGACTCACTCATTAACAGTGTAAAGACTCACTCATCAACATTGTGAAGATTCACTCATCAACAGTATGAAGGACTCACTCATCAACAGTGTGAAGACTCACTCATCAACAGTGTAAAGACTCACTCATCAACAGTGTGAAGACTCACTCATCAACAGTGTAAAGACTCACTCATCAACAGTATGAAGGACTCACTCATCAACAGTGTGAAGACACACTCATCAACAGTGTAAAGACTCACTCATCAACAGTATGAAGGACTCACTCATCAACAGTGTGAAGACTCACTCATCAACAGTGTAAAGACTCACTCATCAACAGTATGAAGGACTCACTCATCAACAGTGTGAAGACTCACTCATCAACAGTATGAAGGACTCACTCATCAACAGTATGAAGGACTCACTCATCAACAGTGTAAAGACTCACTCATCAACAGTATGAAGGACTCACTCATCAACAGTATGAAGGACTCACTCATCAACAGTGTAAAGACTCACTCATCAACAGTGTGAAGACTCACTCATCAACAGTGTGAAGACTCACTCATCAACAGTATGAAGGACTCACTCATCAACAGTATGAAGGACTCACTCATCAACAGTGTGAAGACTCACTCATCAACAGTATGAAGGACTCACTCATCAACAGTGTGAAGGACTCACTCATCAACAGTGTGAAGACTCACTCATCAACAGTGTAAAGACTCACTCATCAACAGTATGAAGGACTCACTCATCAACAGTATGAAGGACTCACTCATCAACAGTATGAAGGACTCACTCATCAACAGTGTGAAGACTCACTCATCAACAGTATGAAGGACTCACTCATCAACAGTGTGAAGGACTCACTCATCAACAGTGTAAAGACTCACTCATCAACAGTGTGAAGACTCGCTCATCAACAGTGTAAAGACTCACTCATCAACAGTGTGAAGACTCACTCATCAACAGTGTAAAGTCTCACTCATCAACAGTGTGAAGACTCACTCATCAACAGTATGAAGGACTCACTCATCAACAGTGTAAAGTCTCACTCATCAACAGTGTAAAGACTCACTCATCAACAGTGTGAAGACTCACTCATCAACAGTGTGAAGACTCACTCATCAACAGTATGAAGGACTCACTCATCAACAGTATGAAGGACTCACTCATCAACAGTGTAAAGTCTCACTCATCAACAGTGTAAAGTCTCACTCATCAACAGTATGAAGGACTCACTCATCAACAGTATGAAGGACTCACTCATCAACAGTGTAAAGTCTCACTCATCAACAGTATGAAGGACTCACTCATCAACAGTGTGAAGACTCACTCATCAACAGTGTAAAGACTCACTCATCAACAGTATGAAGGACTCACTCATCAACAGTGTGAAGACTCACTCATCAACAGTATGAAGGACTCACTCATCAACAGTGTGAAGACTCACTCATCAACAGTGTAAAGACTCACTCATCAACAGTGTAAAGACTCACTCATCAACAGTGGGAAGACTCACTCATCAACGGAATGAAGGTTTTACTAGTGAAAGAGAGATGGACAAGTGTAGATATGATATCTTGTGTCAGTTGTCGTAGTCTTGCTTGTGAGAACACGATTGAGGTTCATGTTAAGAGGTTCTAATTCTCACTATACATTTCTGTCAGGGGATTCCAGCCTTCATGAAGAACACGTTAATATCACTTGGTCTTAGTTTTCACTCATGTGACTCCAGGAGGTAACACTTTCCCAAGATAATAGCACACCTAGGGATGGGAGGAGGCCTTCATGGCCGTGTATTACTGCATGAGTAATATTCAGAAATGATCTTATTTCCTTCTGCCCTCCAGTAATATTCCCCACACTAGTAGCGCTGTGTATAGTTTATAAGTTTAACACAGAATGTAAAGATGAATTTACTTCCATCCTATTCATTTATTCTATTCTATTCTTAATCCCCCCAAGTATGTTTTCTGTATACTAGTTCTACTCTATATATATCGATGATATCTCATTATTGTTCCGGGGATCGAACCGTTGTGAATGGTAATTAACTATCTTTGAGAAGTAGAGAAGGCCAGATTATATTAACTGGTGGGAAGGATAGTTCTAGATAATCTATATATTTATGTTTTTGTGTTCTCTGTATGCACTAGTTTATATATTTAGGATAATAGTTGACTATTGCGGTATATTGGCGTTGTGTCAGTGTTTTACATGGGAATATTATCTGTGAGAGGTGAGCACTGGGTATAGTAATTAAAATGAATATGAGAGTGATGGCGAGTCTTTCCCTGTGTTATTATCTGAACAATTGTTATCTGGGTACAAACGACGTTATACGGTGGCCACCAATGGTGATATTTTAGACTGTTATACGGTATATTTTGGGTCAGAAATATGTCGTCTCTGTTGGCAATATATCTTACAAATATCAACAGGAAAACAGTTGACTGTGACAATAATACCAAATACACCATTGCCATGTTGCCTTTGGCCTCACCCTTGGGCCAGTCTGTGGTCCACAGGAAGGAGGACGCGGGTCCATGGTCCGTGGTGGCCTGGGAGATACACGCTGGGTTCCTTGGGACCATGACAGTGAAGCGCTGAAGCAGGACATCCCTCCTCCACCAGGGCCCAGGTGACACCACCATCCTTGGAGTACTGTAGGAGCACCGGCCGCCCCTCCTTCGAGAGTTTGTCGCATCCTACGCTGATCTGCAGCAGGTGACCAAGACAACTTACTGAATGTAGTTATGAGGTGTGTGTCTGGACCTTAACACACATACACCAGTACACAGAGTCTCCACTTCTTGTGCTGAATTACCCACACGGGTTTCGTGCTTCATATAAATTTAACAATAACAGCAACAATACCAACAGCAACAGCAACAACAACAACAACAACAACAACAACAACAATAATAATAATAATAATAATAATAATAATAATAATAATAACAATAATAACAGCACTTGGTCAGGTGTCCACCTCATAGACGGCAACCACAGACCCAGTCTTTAGAATCTTGTTCAACTCTCCTAATAGCTAATAAGAAAGACTTTAGCTGAATGGTAAACATTTGGGAGAACAGGTGACAAGAAGACGTATATACAGTATATACAGACTAACATGAGAAGAACCACAAGATAAAAAAAACTTAATGCTTATATAAAAGCTAGAGTAGAGTTGCAGCTATAAAGTGGAATAAAGTAGGAAAGGAGGTAAGAGAAGTTCACACCAGACGAGGATTCCAGTGAGGCCAACATTCTTGACATGAACCACTGCAGTTGACGAAGCTTGAGAGCCAGGGTCTGGGAGCTGAAGTTCAACCCCAAGAGGATAGCTAGGTAATTACAGCTAGGTAACAACACAAGTAACTCACCTGGAAGGCGATGACGTCATCAATGGATAAGGTAAGCGGGTTGGTGACAGCTTGACGCAATGCCTCAGTGCCGTCCATCACCTGAGCTATGTCATCACTGCCACAGTAGTTAAGGTGACGGTTACCCGTCACCCTCAACCACGGTGACGCCAGCACTGAGCTCGACTGTAACACAACAAACAGTAATACACATAATAATGCATCTTAAATGCGTCTATAAGTCAAACTTCTAAAATGATGTTGAATATTTAAGAGCGAAAAGTTACATTTCAGAAACACTTCACAAAGTTCCATTATGGATTCATCAAATCCTAATAACACGATTAAAAAAAAATCGGGGAACCGGTGACGTTTAAACCCATGACAAATGCGTCTTAAAACACACCAGTCAGAGTATTAACACACCAGTCAGTGTATTAACACACCTGCCAGTGTATTAAAACACCAGTCAGTGTATTAACACACCTGCCAGTGTATTAACACCTGCCAGTGTATTAACACACCAGTCAGTGTATTAACACACCAGTCAGTGTATTAACACACCTGCCAGTGTATTAACACACCAGTCAGTGTATTAACACACTTGCCAGTGTATTAACACACCAGTCAGTGTATTAACACACCTGCCAGTGTATTAACACACCAGTCAGTGTATTAACACACTTGCCAGTGTATTAACACACCAGTCAGTGTATTAACACACCAGCCAGTGTATTAACACACCGGTCAGGTTATTAACACACCGGCCAGTGTATTAACACACCGGTCAGGTTATTAACACACCGGCCAGTGTATTAACACACCGGCCAGTGTATTAACACACCTGCCAGTGTATTAACACACTTGCCAGTGTATTAACACACCGGTCAGGTTATTAACACACCTGCCAGTGTATTAACACACCGGCCAGTGTATTAACACACCTGCCAGTGTATTAACACACCTGCCAGTGTATTAACACACCTGACAGTGTTTTAACACACCTGCCAGTGTATTAACACACCTACCAGTGTATTAACACACCGGCCAGTGTATTAACACACCTGCCAGTGTATTAACACACCTGCCAGTGTATTAACACACCTGCCAGTGTATTAACACACCTGCCAGTGTATTAACACACCTGCCAGTGTATTAACACACCTGCCAGTGTATTAACACACCAGTCAGTGTATTAACACATCAGTCAGTGTATTAACACACCAGTCAGTGTATTATCACACCTGCCAGTGTATTAACACACCTGCCAGTGTATTAACACACCTACCAGTGTATTAACACACCGGCCAGTGTATTAACACACCTGCCAGTGTATTAACACACCTGCCAGTGTATTAACACACCAGTCAGTGTATTAACACACCAGTCAGTGTATTAACACACCAGTCAGTGTATTAACACACCGGCCAGTGTATTAACACACCTGCCAGTGTATTAACACACCTGCCAGTGTATTAACACACCAGTCAGTGTTTTAACACATCGGTCAGGTTATTAACACACCGGCCAGTGTATTTACACACCGGCCAGTGTATTAACACACCTGCCAGTGTATTAGCACATCAGTCAGTGTATTAACACACCAGTCAGTGTATTAACACACCAGTCAGTGTATTAACACACCAGTCAGTGTATATAACACACCAATCAGTGTATTAACACACAAGTAAGTGTATTAACACACCTGCCAGTGTATTAACACACCTGCCAGTGTATTAACACATCAGCCAGTGTATTAACACACCAGTCAGTGTATTAACACACCAGTCAGTGTATTAACACACCTGCAAGTGTATTAACACACCTGCCAGTGTATTAACACATCAGCCAGTGTATTAACACACCAGTCAGTGTATTAACACACCAGTCAGTGTATTAACACACCAGTCAGTGTATTAACACACCAGCCAGTGTATTAACACACCAGCTAGTGTATTAACACACCAGTCAGTGTATTAACACACCAGTCAGTGTATTAACACACCAGCCAGTGTATTAACACACCAGTCAGTGTATTAACACACCAGTCAGTGTATTAACACACCAGTCAGTGTATTACCACACCAGTCAGTGTATTAACACACCAGCCAGTGTATTAACACACCAGCCAGTGTATTAACACACCTGCCAGTGTATTAACACACCAGCCAGTGTATTAACACACCTGCCAGTGTATTAACACACCTGCCAGTGTATTAACACACCTGCAAGTGTATTAACACACCTGCAAGTGTATTAACACATCAGCCAGTGTATTAACACACCAGTCAGTGTATTAACACACCAGTCAGTGTATTAACACACCAGTCAGTGTATTAACACACCAGCCAGTGTATTAACACACCAGCCAGTGTATTAACACACCAGTCAGTGTATTAACACACCAGCCAGTGTATTAACACACCAGTCAGTGTATTAACACACCAGTCAGTGTATTACCACACCAGTCAGTGTATTAACACACCAGTCAGTGTATTAACACATCAGCCAGCGTATTAACACACCAGTCAGTGTATTAACACACCAGTCAGTGTATTAACACACCTGCCAGTGTATTAACACACCTGCCAGTGTATTAACACATCAGCCAGTGTATTAACACACCTGCCAGTGTATTAACACACCTGCCAGTGTATTAACACACCTGCCAGTGTATTAACACACCTGCCAGTGTATTAACACACCTGCCAGTGTATTAACACACCTGCCAGTGTATTAACACACCTGCCAGTGTATTAACACACCTGCCAGTGTATTAACACACCTGCCAGTGTATTAACACACCCGCTCTACAACACTATTCTCATCAAAGATTTGTTAAGTTATACCATGAATTAAGTAAAGATCTTATACTTCACTTTACGAAACAAAGCAAATACGACAGTAATTAGGGACAAGGTAGTGGAAAATTCCTTGCAAGATTAAACATAATATTAGAAAACGTGGGACTTAGGTGCCTCTTGAGACTCACTCGTTCTCTGATTTGATTCTATTATTGATTAAAAAAATGATAAAAGTTTCCTTGTTTAATTTTCTTGGAATTGTCTTTTTTTGGAGGGAGGGGAGGGGGGAAATCTGAAGATGGTGCGATGCAGGATACTAACAGAAAAGTCTGCTTGTATGGTGTTGGTCTGAGTGTCAGCAGAGATCTTGAGGTTATCAAAGGCCCACTGGTTCCTGCCGTGGTGGCTGGGTTGCCACAGTCTGAACCTCACCACCCCAGACTCACTCTTCACTACCTCCTCCTCCAGCTCCCCTCGGAACAATCTGTAGTGGATTACATTTACTATAAAACAACTTAAATATAATCTTTTCTTAAGACATATATTTCCCGTTAAAGCCGAGTGACCCAAAAATGAAAATACCTTCACTCGTTATATTAAAGGTACGTTTTTTTTTTTTAATACTATCTGCTATAATATAAAAAACTTTAAAATATTATATAAACTAAAGTATATTTTTTTAAGCATCTGCTTTTGTATAAAAGAGACTGAAATATTTTTAGTGTGCAAAACCCTAATCACCATCCACTGTGACACCAATGATCAGAAAACATTATACTAAGTTGAAGGAGAAACCCATTATTGTTGTCAGCACTACCTGCCCCAGTATTGTTGTCAGCACTACCTGCCCCAGTATTGTTGTCAATACTACCTGCCCCAGTATTGTTGTCAGTACTACCTGCCCCAGTATTGTTGTCAACACTACCTGCCCCAGTATTGTTGTCAATACTACCTGCCCCAGTATTGTTGTCAACACTACCTGCCCCAGTATTGTTGTCAACACTACCTGCTCCAGTATTGATGTCAACACTACCTGCCCCAGTATTGATGTCAACACTACCTGCCCCAGTATTGTTGTCAAAACTACCTGCCCCAGTATTGTTGTCAACACTACCTGCGCCAGTATTGTTGTCAACACTACCTGCCCCAGTATTGTTGTCAACACTACCTGCGCCAGTATTGTTGTCAATACTACCTGCCCCAGTACTGTTGTCAATACTACCTGCCCCAGTATTGTTGTCAACACTACCTGCGCCAGTATTGTTGTGAACACTACCTGCCCCAGTATTGTTGTCAACACTACCTGCCCCAGTATTGTTGTCAGCACTACCTGCCCCAGTATTGTTGTCAATACTACCTGCCCCAGTATTGTTGTCAACACTACCTGCCCCAGTATTGTTGTCAACACTACCTGCTCCAGTATTGTTGTCAACACTACCTGCCCCAGTATTGTTGTCAACACTACCTGCCCCAGTATTGATGTCAACACTACCTGCTCCAGTATTGATGTCAACACTACCTGCTCCAGTATTGATGTCACACTACCTGCTCCAGTATTGATGTCAACACTACCTGCCCCAGTATTGTTGTCAACACTACCTGCTCCAGTATTGTTGTCAACACTACCTGCCCCAGTATTGTTGTCAACACTACCTGCCCCAGTATTGATGTCAACACTACCTGCCCCAGTACTGATGTCAACACTACCTGCCCCAGTATTGTTGTCAACACTACCTGCCCCAGTATTGTTGTCAACACTACCTGCCCCAGTATTGTTGTCAACACTACCTGCCCCAGTATTGTTGTCAACACTACCTGCCCCAGTATTAATGTCAACACTACCTGCCCCAGTATTGATGTCAACACTACCTGCCCCAGTATTGTTGTCAACACTACCTGCCCCAGTATTGATGTCAACACTACCTGCCCCAGTATTGATGTCAACACTACCTGCCTCAGTATTGATGTCAACACTACCTGCCCCAGTACTGATGTCAACACTACCTGCCCCAGTATTGATGTCAACACTACCTGCCCCAGTATTGATGTCAACACTACCTGCCCAGTATTGTTGTCAACACTACCTGCCCCAGTATTGTTGTCAACACTACCTCCTCCAGTATTGATGTCAACACTACCTGCCCCAGTATTGTTGTCAACACTACCTGCCCCAGTATTGTTGTCAACACTACCTGCCCCAGTATTGTTGTCAACACTACCTGCTCCAGTATTGATGTCAACACTACCTGCCCCAGTATTGTTGTCAACACTACCTACCCCAGTACTGATGTCAACACTACCTGCCCCAGTATTGTTGTCAACACTACCTGCCCCAGTATTGTTGTACAAGAACCTTGTACCAAGAACCTTGTACCAAGGAACCTTGTACCAAGGAACATTGTACCAAGGAACCTTGTACCAAAGAATCTAGTACCAAGAACCTTGTACCAAGGGACCTTGTACCAAGCAATCTTGTATCAAGAACCTTGTACCAAGAACCTTGTACCAAGGAACCTTGTACCAAGAACATTGTACCAAGGAACCTTGTACCAAGGAACCTTGCACCAAGGAATCTTGTACCAAGAACCTTGTAATAATAATAATAATAATAATTTTTATTTCAATGCATGTTACAAGTGTACAATGTTATTGGTAGTTACAAATATAATACAATTATAAAACTGTAATGCAAGGAGAGCCACTGGCATGCCATGGCATTAGGGGCAGTTTATTCTAGAGACTTATTCACTAAGTACTTAATGCTAAAGAAATTGATTGAGTTTATTCTAGTTCTATATTATTTAAATTATTAAATGGTTATACATACTATTTAAAGACAATACAAGAGAAATTGGTTGAGTTTAATCTAGTTGTAGAATTTATTTCAAATTACAGTATGTTGATGCTATACTAGTATAATAACAATACTAGAAATAGTTTTTAGAGTTTCATCTAGGTATATATTTTATTTCAAATTAAGAAAATGATGATACTATAAGATTTTAAATGACAATATGATGATATAAGATTGCAACAAGTGTTAAGGAGGATGAACATATCAAAATGAGATCTTCTTAAGTAAAATAATATTGGGTTTGGAAGTTTGTTACAGTATGAGTATTTAGTATAGGGTGAGTAGGTGACTTTTGAGAAGAGTCTTGAATTGATTTTCGGACAAGGTTAACTTGATATTTACTGGTAATGAATTCCAGATTTTGGGGCCCTTTATGTGCATAGAATTTTTACATTGGTTAGTATGGACTCGGGGTATGTCAAATAGTGATCTGTGTCTTGTGTCATGTTCGTGGGACCTATTAAAGTTGTTGAGGAGAATTCTGAGCGCAGGGTTAATATTAGCATGTAGAGTTTTATGTATGTAGAAGGCACATGAATAGGTATGAATATTTTTTATGGTGAGTAGTTTTAAGGTTCTGAATATAGGTGGAGTATGCTGTCTAGAGTGGGAATTTGTTATCATCCTGACTGCAGCCTTTTGCTGGGTTATGAGTGGTCTAAGGTGATTTAATGTTGTTGAGCCCCATGCACAGATTCCATAGGTGAGATAAGGGTAGATAAGAGAATGATATAGTGCAATGAGAGCTGGTTGAGGCACATAATAGCGTATCTTAGATAATATACCTACTGTCCTTGAGATTTTCTTGGAAATTTGTTGTATGTGTGTTTGGAATTTAAGACTACTGTCAAGGTGGATTCCTAGGAATTTTCCCTCTGTGAGCCTTGTGATGGGTGAACCATTTAGCGTTATGTTAAGTGGAACATTTGTAGCTTTGTTTCCAAACTGAATGTAGTAGGTCTTGTCCGTATTGAAGTAAGCTTATTTGTCATCATCCATGTTGATATTTTCTGTAATTCGGCATTAACTGTGTTGGCTAGTACGACTGGATTTGGGTGAGAGAAGACCTTGTACCAAGGAACCTTGTACCAAGGAACCTTGTACCAAGGAACCTTGTACCAAGGAACCTTGTACCAAGAACCTTGTACCAAGAACCTTGTACCAAGAACCTTGTACCAAGAACCTTGTACCAAGGAACCTTGTACCAAGAACCTTGTACCAAGAATCTTGTACCAAGGAACCTTGTACCAAGGAACCTTGTACCAAGAACCTTGTACCAAGAACCTTGTACCAAGAACCTTGTACCAAGGAACCTTGCACCAAGGAATCTTGTATCAAGAACCTTGTACCAAGGAACCTTGTACCAAGGAACCTTGTACCAAGGAACCTTGTACCAAGGAACCTTGTACCAAGGAACCTTGTACCAAGGAACCTTGTACCAAGAACCTTGTACCAAGAACCTTGTACCATGGAACCTTGTACCAAGAACCTTGTACAAAGAACCTTTTACCAAGAACCTTGTACCAAGAACCTTGTACCAAGAACCTTGTACCAAGAACCTTGTACCAAGAACCTTGTACCAAGAACCTTGTACCAAGGAACCTTGTACCAAGGAACCTTGTACCAAGGAACCTTGTACCAAGGAACCTTGTACCAAGGAACCTTGTACCAAGAACCTTATACCATGGAACCTTGTACCAAGAACCTTGTACCAAGAACCTTGTACCAAGGAACCTTGTACCAAGAACCTTGTACCAAGAATCTTGTACCAAGGAACCTTGTACCAAGGAACCTTGTACCAAGAACCTTGTACCAAGAACCTTGTACCAAGAACCTTGTACCAAGAACCTTGTACCAAGAACCTTGTACCAAGGAACCTTGTACCAAGAACCTTGTACCAAGGAACCTTGTACCAAGAATCTTGTACCAAGAACCTTGCACAAAGGAACCTTGTACCAAGAACCTTGTACCAAGAACCTTATACCAAAAAAACTTGTACCAAGGAACCTTGTACCAAGAACCTTGTACCAAGGAACCTTTTACCAAGAACCTTGTACCAAGAACCTTGTACCAAGAACCTTGTACCAAGGAACCTTGAATCAAGAACCTTGTACCAAGGAACCTTGTACCAAGGAACCTTGTACCAAGGAACCTTGTACCAAGAACCTTGTACCAAGGAACCTTAAAAACCATACATGGTGAAGAATGAGACACTTGTGCAACATTTGGGAATCTTTACTGAAGAAATGTTTCTCCAGCCAGTGGCTTCCTCAGTCCAGTATTGAGAACAACGGTGGAAGATGTGGAGGAGTTTGGGATAATCAGTCCCTCAGCCTGGAGTCGATGTGTTTAGTCCATCAATCTTGAGAAAAGTGCTGTATATACTGATGGACTGAACATATCAACTCCAGGTTGAGAGACTGATTACCCCAAAGTCCTCCTCATGTTTCACCGTTTTTCTCTATATTGAACTGAAGAAGCCACTGGCTGGCGAAACATTTCCTTAGTAAAAATTCCCAAATATTACGCAAGTGTCTCATTTTTCAACTGTTGGGTTTCTTAACAATTTATATAAGGTTACATGAAGCTGTGATAGAGACACTGAACACTTAATATGAAGGTGTCTGGTAAATTACTTCAGTAAATTACGAAACAATAATTAAGCTCACTGGAATATTATCTACAACAAAAGTATTTAATTTTAGATACAAACTATTTTGCAAGTGATGCAAATGGGTAGGAAATAATTCATAATATTTACAATATTTTCAATCTGGCATTACCAGCACACAAGATTATTCAAAACAGAGGGAGAATGGCAGAGTACTCCTGCATCCTGTAGTAGTGAAGGCAGGAACACCTGTGGTAGGAACCACTTACTGTTGAATACTGTAGTAGTGAAGGCAGGAACACCTGTGGTAGGAACCACTTACTGTTGAATACTGTAGTAGTGAAGGCAGGAACACCTGTGGTAGGAACCACTTACTGTTGAATACTGTAGTAGTGAGGGGCAGGAACACCTGTGGTAGGAACCACCTACTGTTGAATACTGTAGTAGTGAAGGCAGGAACACCTGTGGTAGGAACCACTTACTGTTGAATACTGTAGTAGTGAAGGCAGGAACACCTGTGGTAGGAACCACTTACTGTTGAATACTGTAGTAGTGAAGGCAGGAACACCTGTGGTAGGAACCACTTACTGTTGAATACTGTAGTAGTGAGGGGCAGGAACACCTGTGGTAGGAACCACCTACTGTTGAATACTGTAGTAGTGAGGGCAGGAACACCTGTGGTAGGAACCACTTACTGTTGAATACTGTAGTAGTGAGGGGCAGGAACACCTGTGGTAGGAACCACTTACTGTTGAATACTGTAGTAGTGAAGGCAGGAATACCTGTGGTAGGAACCACTTACTGTTGAATACTGTAGTAGTGAGGACAGGAACACCTGTGGTAGGAACCACTTACTGTTGAATACTGTAGTAGTGAAGGCAGGAACACCTGTGGTAGGAACCACTTACTGTTGAATACTGTAGTAGTGAAGGCAGGAACACCTGTGGTAGGAACCACTTACTGTTGAATACTGTAGTAGTGAAGGCAGGAACACCTGTGGTAGGAACCACTTACTGTTGAATACTGTAGTAGTGAGGGCAGGAACACCTGTGGTATGAACCACTTACTGTTGAATACTGTAGTAGTGAGGGCAGGAACACCTGTGGTAGGAACCACTTACTGTTGAATACTGTAGTAGTGAGGGCAGGAACACCTGTGGTAGGAACCACTTACTGTTGAATACTGTAGTAGTGAGGGCAGGAACACCTGTGGTAGGAACCACTTACTGTTGAATACTGTAGTAGTGAAGGCAGGAACACCTGTGGTAGGAACCACTTACTGTTAAATACTGTAGTAGTGAGGGCAGGAACACCTGTGGTAGGAACCACTTACTGTTGAATACTGTAGTAGTGAGGGCAGGAACACCTGTGGTACGAACCACTTACTGTTGAATACTGTAGTAGTGAGGGCAGGAACACCTGTGGTAGGAACCACTTACTGTTGAATACTGTAGTAGTGAGGGCAGGAACACCTGTGGTAGGAACCACTTACTGTTGAATACTGTAGTAGTGAAGGCAGGAACACCTGTGGTAGGAACCACTTACTGTTGAATACTGTAGTAGTGAGGGCAGGAACACCTGTGGTAGGAACCACTTACTGTTGAATACTGTAGTAGTGAAGGCAGGAACACCTGTGGTAGGAACCACTTACTGTTGAATACTGTAGTAGTGAAGGCAGGAACACCTGTGGTAGGAACCACTTACTGTGGAATACTGTAGTAGTGAAGGCAGGAACACCTGTGGTAGGAACCACTTACTGTTGAATACTGTAGTAGTGAAGGCAGGAACACCTGTGGTAGGAATCACTTACTGTTGAATACTGTAGTAGTGAAGGCAGGAACACCTGTGGTAGGAACCACTTACTGTTGAATACTGAGTAGTGAAGGCAGGAACACCTGTGGTAGGAACCACTTACTGTTGAATACTGTAGTAGTGAGGACAGGAACACCTGTGGTGGAACCACTTACTGTTGAATACTGTAGTAGTGAAGGCAGGAACACCTGTGGTAGGAACCACTTACTGTTGAATACTGTAGTAGTGAGGGCAGGAACACCTGTGGTAGGAACCACTTACTGTTGAATACTGTAGTAGTGAGGGCAGGAACACCTGCAGTAGGAACCACTTACTGTTGAATACTGTAGTAGTGAGGGCAGGAACACCTGTAGTAGGAACCACTTACTGTTAAATACTGTAGTAGTGGGGCAGGAACACCTGTGGTAGGAACCACTTACTGTTGAATACTGTAGTGGTGAGGGCAGGAACACCTGCAGTAGGAACCACTTACTGTTAAATACTGTAGTAGTGAGGGCAGGAACACCTGTGGCAGGAACCACTTACTGTTAAATACTGTAGTAGTGAGGGCAGGAACACCTGTGGTAGGAACCACTTACTGTTGAATACTGTAGTAGTGAGGGCAGGAACACCTGTGGTAGGAACCCCTTACTGTTAAATACTGTAGTAGTGAGGGCAGGAACACCTGTGGTAGGAACCACTTACTGTTGAATACTGTAGTAGTGAAGGCAGGAACACTTGCAGTAGGAACCACTTACTGTTGAATACTGTAGTAGTGAGGGCAGGAACACCTGTGGTAGGAACCACTTACTGTTAAATACTGTAGTAGTGAAGGCAGGAACACCTGCAGTAGGAACCACTTACTGTTGAATACTGTAGTAGTGAGGGCAGGAACACGTGTGGTAGGAACCACTTACTGTTGAATACTGTAGTAGTGAAGGCAGGAACACCTGTGGTAGGAACCACTTACTGTTAAATACTGTAGTAGTGAGGGCAGGAACACCTGTGGTAGGAACCACTTACTGATAAATACTGTAGTATTGAGGGTCAGGAACACCTGTGGTAGGAACCACTTACTGTTGAATACTGTAGTAGTGAGGGCAGGAACACCTGTGGTAGGAACCACTTACTGTTAAATACTGTAGTAGTGAGGGCAGGAACACCTGTGGTAAGAACTACTTACTGTTAAATACTGTAGTATTGAGGGTCAAGAACACCTGTGGTAGGAACCACTTACTGTTGAATACTGTAGTATTGAGGGTCAGGAACACCTGTGGTAGGAACCACTTACTGTTGAATACTGTAGTAGTGAGGGTCAGGAACATCTGCAGTAGGTACCACTTACTGTTGAATACTGTAGTAGTGAGGGCAGGAACACCTGTGGTAGGAACTACTTACTGTTAAATACTGTAGTATTGAGGGTCAGGAACACCTGTGGTAGGAACCACTTACTGTTGAATACTGTAGTAGTGAAGGCAGGAACACCTGCAGTAGGAACCACTTACTGTTGAATACTGTAGTAGTGAGGGTCAGGAACACCTGTGGTAGGGGTCACTTACGTTGGTGTCCTGTACTGTGAAGGAAGAAGCTCATGCAGAAGGGACCAACTGATGCCTCCGTCAGTGGAGTACTCGAGGACGACGCTGCCAGCACTCAGACTCTCCTCCTGGTCCCCTGGAAGGCAGCCGCTGCCTACACCACTTCCAATCACCAGCACAAACTGTATAACTTTCAGCTCCTCCGAGTTGAGGTCATCGCTCTCCCACTCGCGTACACCAGCCTGTGTACACACACATGACATTACGTACACCCACCTGTGTACACACACATGACATTACGTACACCCACCTGTGTACACACACACTCATGACATTATGTACACCCGCCTGTGTACACACACATGACATTATGTACACCCGCTTGTGTATACACACACTCATGACATTATGTACACCCGCCTGTGTACACACACATGACATGTACACCCGCCTGTATATACACACACTCATGACATTATGTACACCCGCCTGTGTGTACACACACACATGACATTACGTACACCAGCCTGTGTACACACACTCATGACATTACGTACACCCGCCTGTGTACATACACATGACATTACGTACACCCGCCTGTATATACACACACTCATGACATT